>JAECUM010091505.1:0-96067 GCA_016617855.1 Megalonaias nervosa
CACTTGTCTTAATTATCATTAAAATTTGGCGCAACCATAAGAGTGGTCTGTTCGCCCTCCCTGCTGCTCGTGTAAATATAAACGCGATCGTAGTTAATATTATCTCCGAGAAGCACATTCATAAGCAAGTTTGTTTCTCCCGATCCGGTTCTCCCAACGATAAGATAATGACAATCTGGAAGTTCATTGTTATGTTTATGTTTCACCAAACGTTCTGTATCAAAATTTAATATAGACGATTTTGCCATTACTATTATAAAATTTTATGCTATATAATTTTTGTCAAACGATAAATAAATAATGAGTTTTTATTCAAAATTTGGAACATTAGTAGGAGATTCAACAGCTGAAAGTACAACAGACGGCAAGGTTGATTTATCAGGCTATCTAAAAAAATCCGGCGACGCAATGACGGGAAACTTGTTTATGTCAAATCAACGAGTATTAGAGTTAGAAACAGATTATCCACCAATAAATGTCGTTAATACACAAGCCGTTAGTTATGCACAACTTAAATTAGTCGACGATAATAAACTAGATAAATCTGGTGGAACTTTAAGCGGTGACTTATATATGTCAGGAAAAATTTTTTATAAATTTGGAGACCGGGTATCCGCCAGCAAACTTGAATCAAACTCAAGCGGTAAGTTATTTGCAGTTAAAGTATGTTGATGATAATAAACTTGATAAAATAGGTGGGACAGTTACAGGTATTATTATCATGTCAGGAAAAAAAATTACATACATTGGAGACCCAACTGTAGAATCAGACGCAGCAACAAAAAAATATGTCGACGATCAAGAATCTAAGTATGTGTTAGTCAACGGTGGTATAATGCGCGCATTCCTCAACATGAACAATAATGGTATTAATAATCTTAGAACACCAGAAACAGATTTCGACGCAGCAACAAAGAAATACGTCGACGATAGCGATACTAAGATCGCTAGTAATCAAGTAACGGCAATAAAAACAGTTAATGATGAAATTAACGCATTTAAAACTGATTTTTCCAATCACGTACAAACGTTCCTGAATTTTCGTAGAAATATAAACAGATCTATTAATGAATTTTTTGGAACTCCACCAACCGTTGATATTAAACTTGCTGACATTAACACAAAACTAAACGACATTATTAATGGAATACCTAATATCATTGAAAAAACAAATCTAGTAACAGAGTTACTTACTAAAATTCTTCACAAGCAGATCATCAATGTGGTATACACAGTAGCATCAGGATCAGCAATATGGACACAGCAAAATAACACTATCAAACATACCGCGGCGGTCACTGGTGTATATAGGTTGTCCATATTTAGCAGTGAAAAATTTAGTATATTTACCACATATCTGTGGCGTCATTCAAGCGATGTTTTTTTCTGGAACTGTATCAGTAGTGTTAAATAAAGATACTGAAGAAACGTTTATGCTGGTAGCTGATAAAAGAATAACTGAAGTGTCTTACTGGTGGTGTCTGGAATTTGTCGCTGAAACACCTCGATTAAGTTAATCATAATAAATCAAACCCAGAGACTGGCACTATTGTATAAAATATGTAAACAAATATTATATAATGAAAAAAAATATAGTTGATTTTAATCATATTTCAGAAAACATTCCAAAACAAGATGTGGACGCCTTAATGCAATATTATAAATATTATCATAAAAAAACTTTGGTGTATAAAAAAATGTTACAAATACTATACCAAAATACTTCGAGTAATATCATATTTACCGTTGTTAATGACTAGCTCTGGTATAATTTTAAGTGGGGCATCATTAAACCCGTTTTCGTTAATAATATCTGATGTCGGTGTTTCTCTTGCAACAGCGTGTAAAAAAATTGAGCCTCGACTCTCGACTAAAAAAACTGCTTGCAAAACAGCAAGTATAACCTATAAAAAATTACTTGATCAGATACGATCTTACTTGCGGGGTATAAAATATGATATGGACGATTCAATACGCGAGTTTCGTTTCGTATTATTGACAGTATGTTAACAGATATTCTGCCAAATGAGAGTTAGCAGATATGAAAAAGATTATAATAAAATATGGGTTACAACAGTAGATGTTTAATGTTGTATAGCTTTAGAAATATCGTTATCAAATAAAATATCAACCATATTATCAATAAATGTCATCACATCATCTGCCCAACCCACTATTCTCACATCATTTTCAGCCGCGAATAACCAAACTGATCCATATTTTGGCGATATATGATATCCAACTTTTTTAATACAATCGCTTATTATTTTAGATTTTATACCAGTATAACCTGAGGCTGATTTGATGGAATTAAATCTCTTACAAAATCTGTTTGTCAGATCAAATCCAACATGTCGGATTGACGTTGACGGATATCCCATATTATATAATATTTCATTTGTTTAATATGAAATTTTGTCTAAAACTATAAAAATAATAACATTATTTTGCTGATAAGTATAAGAGACTGTAATAGTAGTATAGGTAGTTGAGTTGTTCCTATCTCAGGAAACCCCCTACCCCCAAAACAAATTTTGTCAGAAATATGAAAGTCATCATTTTGAGCTAAAAAAGGCTGCTGACAAAATGTTAACGTATAACGTTTTGGAGGGGTAGGGGGTTTCCTGAGAGAGGAACCTCAACTACCTATACTACTGACTTCGTCGTTGGTGAAATAGTCACCGTTAATAACTTCGTCGTTGACGACTTTGTCGTCGGGATTAAAAAGAAGCAGGAGAAAACTTATATTTTTTGTTTTACTCACAAGTTTACGTACTATTTCATCACCACGTGGTGATAATAATTTTTTTCGTTGTAGCTATCATAGCTCGTTCTGTTTCCTTCGTAGAAGCAATATCTGTTATTGCCTGTTTCATTTCAGTTTCGGTTGGCGCTACAACAGGTGGGCTTCCTCCGATTTTATCAGCGATATTTTGACCAACTGAGGTTCCAGCCGCTGATGCAGCTCCAGTCGCAAAAGCTTTGCTGGCATCCATTGCAATTGGTGCTACTTTACGAGCTATTCCTGATATATTTTCAACGATTTTTGTAAATATATTTCCAAAAATCCACCGATGATTTTTCTTCGATAAATTTTTTCGTCTCATCTTCTTATTGTTATTAGGCTTATAAAATTGATCGTACACAACTATGTTGTTGCATGTAAGTGTAAATAATACGTGACAATTTCATTGTTAATATCTGTTTGTCGCCCAGATTGACCCGTTAGTTGCATTTTTAATCTTGTTATTTGGTTTTCAAGTATATTAATTGCCTAGAAGTAATTTGCATCAGAGATCCTGGAGGAACATCTGGTGAAAAACTATAGCTGGTTTGACCTTGGCTTCCTAACGCCGAATAAGATCCTAACGCGAAATGAACAATTTATCAAAATTGTGTTTACGTCTGTTATGTTATCAGGCAAATCTCCATCATATGATATACTTTGTTCTGTATTACTTCTATATTGTTGACGATTAAATCCCAACAACGATGCAATACTTGTCGCAGGAGAAAAATCGATTAACAAATTGTTTTTTTAATGTAATCCTGTCTCGTAGTGTATTGTAATTCGGAGTTAACTCGAAATTGTCTGCATAAACTGAATCGTTGCCGTTGCCGCTGTTTTTCGTTATTAGTTCTTTAATCGCTTTGATAAGATTACGTTGTAAGCGCCTTGTGGTATTTTGACTGATATCCAAGCGTGATATGTCTTATCCGGATTAAATGTAAAGTCGTCGTTGACGTTTGTTGTTATATTTGCCATAGGATGCAATATTGTAGCAGAAATTAATCCAATTTCGTATTGCTTGTTAGGGTCTAACTCTATTGGTGGATTGTAGTAATCGGAAAAGTTTGTGCTGTCGCTGGTCGTTTGTGATGAATCCAACAATCGCGTCGTTGATGTTAGCGTCATTATGTTGTTATTATACATCCTTGTTAGATTATTTTTATGCGATAAGATCGCCGTGTAAAGTTTCGTATTCGCTTGATGTTATTAATCCATTTGATCGAAAATGATCTAATATATCAAAGATTTCGTTGTCGATTTCCGTACTTTCATTTCCTGCTTCTTTCGATGATATCAGCAACAGAAGTCGACCAACCATTTCAGCGTTTGATGTAAATACGCGGACACCAGATCCGGTATTTTCAGCTAATTTTTCTAATCGTTCCTTGTCAATTTTTGTTTGCTAATGTACTTAATTTATTTCTGCCGTCTCTAAAACCTTCTTCATCAAGAAATATATAGACCAATAGTTTTAGTGTAGAGATTTGCAATGATAACACATCGAAAACCGTTAAACAATTCAATAACGCTATCCCTGTTATCTTGTTTTTTAATTTCATAATGTTATCAGCGTTGTCGATCTGTATTTGATCTAACATGTCTTTTAGTTCATTAAGTTCTTTATCTGTGTACTTTTGGATTTCACTAGCTTCTTTTATTGGTACCGTAGTTGCATCAAACATTTCGTACTCTCGATCATTTACATTATCGTTTATTCTTCCAATCCTTTTATCTATTTCTCTTTGAAATTTTGTTTCATTTAAACGCTTTTCTAGTTTTATTCTTTCTTCAATTTTTTTCAAATAATTTTTGGTATGGTTCAGCTTGTTCTATAACTTCCTCAGTAATTGTTTCGGACTCGGCTTGTTGTTGTTCTTTCAACTGACCTAACAACCCTTTTTCTTGTATTTTGTAAGTTCCTCTGGGGATAGTGTTTGTATTTCCGCTTGCTTACCAACTAGTGTTTCAGTAACCGGTTTAAAAAATTTAGCTGTTGCTTCTTCTGCAACACGCTGGCCTTGTCGTGCTTCTTGCACTTTTTCTTAACAGCAGCTCTGGTTTCGATAAATTTCTTTAACATTTCAATCCTTTGTTGATATTTGTCCATTGTTTATTTTGCATAAGTTTTTTAAAATTAATCTGTGAGAAATTCGTCAATACAACAATGAAACATTTTAGTTCGATCACAAGCTAGTTTATCGAACAAAAAGAAATTGTATTCATTTCTTCTCGCTCGATGATATAATTCAGTAAATTTGTCTTTTGTTACATCACCACATTGTTCGTTTGCAATATTTCTTACATGAACATTATCTAGCCCAAGAAATAGTATAAAGCAACCAGTATTTCGCCTAATAAATCTATCGACGTTATGAAAACCTTGTGCGAGATAAATCAAATTACATTTTCTGTTTCGTGATAATGAAAAGTATGATTTAATCTTGTTCATTTCGTTGTTTAACAGAATATCGTGAAATACAATTATTTTATGTTTGGATGAATCAAGTTCATCGATGGGAATTAAATCTTCCGGTTGTTTTATTAAATATATATCATTGTTGGCTCCAAGGTCATCACGAAGTTTATCGTTGTACTCGCTCAACAACTTGTATTTATCCTGCTGTGGATTAATCGTGTAGATGTAAACTCTGTCGTAGTTAAGGTTATCGTTGAGTAAGAAATTTAGTAACAGATTTGTTTTACCAGAACCTGTATGACCGACTATAAGATAATGTCAATCTGGAAGTTCGTTGTTATGCTTATGCTTGATTAATTGTTCGGTATCAAAATTTAAAATTGTTGATTTTTTTGCCATTTTTGTTATATATTTTGTATGTTATACATAATTGTATGCTATGTAATTTACATAATGACGTATTACACAAAGTTTGGAACAACCTTATCAGGATTAACTTCTGCTGATGAGCCATCAGCAACAACAATTGATACATCGAATTTTGTTAAGAAACCGGTGACACAATGACAGGTAATTTATTGATGTCAAATCAATGAATAAAGGGTTTGGAAGTAGGTTATCCACCACCTATTGTTGATCTTACTCAAGCTGTAAGTTATTCACAATTGTTAACAATCGACAATAATAAGTTATTGCTGACCGGAGGGACGTTAAGCGGTAATTTGGATGTTTCAAGAAAAAAACTTGGAAACAGCATATCCACCAGCAAATTTAAATCAAACACAAGCTGTAAGTTATTTACAGCTGAAATACGTCGATGAAAATAAACTTGACAAATCTGGTGGAACAATTACTGGAGATTTAAGTATGTCAGGAAGAAAGATAATAAACTTGGAAACAGCTTATCTGCCAGCAAATTTAAATCAGACACAAGCTGTAAGTTATGCTCAATTAAAATCCATCGACGATAAAAGATTTGATAAAGACGGTGGTACAATGACGGGTACATTAGATATGGCAGGAAAAAAGATAATAAACCTGGAAACAGATTATCCACTAGCGAATTTAAATCAAACACAAGCTGTAAGTTATGCTCAGTTAAAATCCATCGACGATAAAAAATTTGATAAAACCGGCAATACAATGTCTGGAGATTTAAACATGGCAGGAGAAAAGATAATAAACTTGGAAACAGCGTATCTGCCAGCGAACATGAATAATACACAAGCTGTAAGTTATTCTCAATTAAAATACGTCGACGATATCAAATTGAGTAAATCTGGTAGAACAATGACAGGCATGTTAAATATGGGATCTAATAAAATTACTTCAACGTACATGACAACAAACTCTGAAGATTTAACTAATAAACTTTATGTTGATTCCAGAGACGTTGAAACAACAAATGGTATAGCCGCGTATATAACAGCGAATACATTAAGTAAAATAGGAGGAATGATGACAGGAAATATAAACATGGAATCTAATAAAATTACTTCTACAGCTGTTCCATCATCTGGTAGTGATTTAGTTAATAAAACGTATGTCGATGGGTTATCTGGAGGTGGTGTAAAATTATATGCTAAAAATAATGTTGGACTAATTCCTTGTTGCACAAATATACAAACCAAGCAGAAAATTGGATTCACAATATCAGCATCATCGGTGTATAATACAACACAATTTAACTGTCACAATGTTACACTCTCTGATGATACCGTAAACGAGTGGGCAGTAGTTGGTGGAGCAAGTAATTACTGGACAAAAGTTGAATGTCCGTTAGCGGTTGCCATATGGTAGTTTATTGTACGAGGACTTCATAGCAACACTGAAAGATTTCTTGACTGGAAACTCGGAGGATCAAATGATGACGCTATATGGACTGGCCTGTATTCTACAACAAATACCCCATTAGGAACAACACTAATAGAAATAACTTTACAAACAGCTCTCATTTTGAAGTTTAAATTTTATAGATTATACTTACTCGCTATGAGCCTGTTAATCCATGTTTATCTTACTGGCAGCTGTTTACAATCGAAGAATTAATTTAGTATAACTTATTAAAATAATGTCAGAGCCACCGATCATAACAGGTGCTAGAGAATTTCATGATAACATTTTTAATGCTAAGAAAGTTATTATTAGAGCTGATGGTATTAGCGAGAAAAATGAAAAAGCAATAGAAAAAATTAACCAAACAAAAATTCTACTCAATAATTTATCTGACGAATTACTGTTAAAAGCAACACCATCTCAAATCAATTTTATAAGTGTTGCAAGTATGAGAGGGACACAGTTACAAAAGCATTAGAAAATTATGATAAATAATTTGGTACTGTCATCCTGACGATTGTCTCGACAAACAAAGACAAGTTGAAAATATACTAAAAAAAAATATTACTTGAACTTAATAAAGAAAACACTGATATGATAGTGGAATCAGATGTTATAAAATCACGATGTTAGAGTGGAAAAGCTCAGGAAGAAAGACGAGTAAATGAAAATCACAATCGCCTTAATAGGCTAGCGGAGGCTAAAAAAAAATAAGACTCAAAAAAAATAAAAAATTGAATAATATTTTCTCAAAGCGGGAAATCTTCAATCATCTTGGAATGTTTTATCATGATAAAGAAGCTTTAACTAGGGTAGTTAACTTATCAAATGTTGAGCTGATAATCAAAGTATATCTTAATGCAACTTTGCCAATATTAGATAAATTTATCGAATTTGATTCAATTATTGTTAATAAATCTCTAGCGTTTATCAAAGATCTCGACAGGGAAATCAATGATTTTGATGATACTGAGCGAGCAAGGTTTTTCAACGAAGTCGAATCAACAAACATTGAAATTGGGTTTCATTATTATAATATTGATGAAGAAGATGATATTCCACATCCATCAATCCAGCGCTCGATACAATTATCATTGCTAAATTATTATAATGAGTTTGATAAATTTTATACCAAACCGTATGAAAAACTATTGTGCAAAATAACTTCTATTTTTACTCATAGTATTTTTGATCCCGATATAAGAACAATCAGATCGTTATCGCTAGCAAATTTTATAACCGCGTACGCAATTATCAGACATCTCGTTCTCAAAAATTTTACGTTAGATCAATTAAGCTTGGTACTCAGGTTTATTGATGGAACAGAAGATAAATTTAAGGAATTGGTAAATGAAACAATTTTTTATCTAGAGGTTTCTTGGTAACAGTTAAGGTGCAGCGCATTCAATAATCAGGACTGAATAGACTTTGGTCAAAGAAAATTAGCGTTAAATTTTAAAATAACGATTTATATTTAATTTAAAATGAGTAAATGCGCATACATGACCCATGTGACTTGTACTATAGTGCAAAATGAAGTGGTTTTCCTGGGCTTGCATGCTGCATAAGTTCTGCAATCTTCCGTTCAATGGGAAAGACAAAGAAAATGGGAACAGTAATGCCTGTTGTGCTTCTAGTTGAAATAATAGTGACTGTTCATGATTTGCCAGAAATTACTGCAGAAGGATGGAATTTTTTACTGGCAACTATTGGGGGGTGGAGTGGGTATAGTTGATAGTAACTCTCTTCTCATCAACACTGTAAATCAAATGTGGTTATTCCTTAAAGGTGTACGTGGAAATCACAAGGCCAAATGTGGTTGTTCCTTAAAGCTGTACGTGGAAATTACAAAGCCAAGTTCATCAAAGAATTTGCTGACATTCTGGATGCTTGCTGAAATAGCTCTCTGCTCTTCCAGACAATTTTCAAATCTGGCCATCTTTTGATAAATCCTCAAAATCATTTCTCAGTCAGAGACTCATTTTTCTTTCTCTTACCATTTGATTCAAAAGGTCAGTGGCAATATTTATAATCTCCTGGCATGTATAACCATATGTTGCCATTTCTGTCAAGTGATTAGCTATTTGGACCTCCTCTTCTTGTTTCAACAATTAGACTTCCCAACAATAATTTTGCCTAGCACGCTGTCTCAATTAGACTTCCCAACAATAACTTTGTCAGGGTCTATTTTGCCTAGCACGCTGTCTCTAAGTGTTTGTGTCTGCACTTTAGGCTCCCAATAGGCTCTTTTTCACTGCCATTCCATGTTTCACTGGCAAGTATGCATTGGTAAGGCTAGTGTGACTCTACAGTCTGTATTGCATCTGCCAAATGATGGGGTTTAACCTACACGAAAAAATATAAAAATAAAAACAAAATTAAAACTGGCCATATTTTTTCTTTATTTCAGAAAGTTTGAAATGAGAACAAAAATTCCATCTGAATCCTTACCATATTTTATTGTTGTCAAAGGCATGTACAATACAATAAAATAAAACTAAATAATCAAATATTAACGATGAAAATACAAAATTCTTTGTAAAAATTATAACAAATACGGTTCATTTCTTAAGGTGTATTCCAGGTTATACCATAAAGAAAGAATTTTTCTTGTCAATTTAATAATGCTCAAATGAAAAACTCAATACTTAATTGTTTTCTAATGGAAAATTTGTTTCCAATTTAATAATGCTTCATATAAAAAAGTTCATATTGAATATAGTTTTCCACTGGAATATTTCTAAATCTCTACAAGCACACATGATTATAAACAATTATTTACATTGGCATTGCCAATGCCTAAAAACTTGAAGTGGAGTTTCCTATTGAAGCAATGCAAACAAACCCAGTATTTGATCAGCAGACCTATTCTTACCATATAGTACACACTACAGGGTCAAAAACTTGGACACAAATCTTACATTCAGTAAATTACAGATTTTCATTATGTTCTGATTTGCCTTAAAGTACCTGTTTAAATCACATTTTATCTGATTTTACTCTTTAAATATAAGTTGTACCTCTTCAAGAACTCTGCTGACCCTGGTGATAACATCAGCATCTCGAAACCAGCACTTTAGGTTACGCGAAACATGGCAGAGGAAGAAAAGATGGGGATGAAATAAGGATGGCTGATGATAATGTATACAATTTACTTTCTTCAACAAATCAGAGCAAAAGTTTTTTTTTCAGTCCATATTAGGACCAGATATTTTGTTTAAAAATATCCTTGATTTGCTATTCAGGCATGTTATAACAAAAATGTCATGTTTTGCTGTTATGAAAAGTAGTTGTGTTTTCACATATATAGCGCAGATCAAGTCATGCAATTAAATTCCAGTCAGTCAGTTTAAGTCTCACGATTTTCAAAGGCTGTGACATAATTAGCAGGAGCCCAGGTGACCAAGTGTTCTAAAGTGCTCACCTTTACAGATCAGTGACATCTCACCTCTATCCACGTGGGTTCAAATCTTGGGTTCAGCCTACGTTGTTACGTGCGAAAGCTTGCCAGTATCTTCTCATGGGTTGGTGGTTATTTCCAGGATTTTTTGGGGTTCTTCCTCCACCAGATATACTGCCTACCATGTGTAGCCTATCATGTGTAGCCTACCATGTGTAGTCTACCATGTGTAGCCTATCATGTGTAGCCTACCATGTGTAGCCTATCATGTGTAGCCTACCATGTGTAGCCTATCATGTGTAGCCTACCATGTGTAGCCTATCATGTGTAGCCTACCATGTGTAGCCTAAGTTGTAATATATAAGGCCGATTCTATCTCTAAGACCTTTTTCATACCCTCCCCAACCTCCTAACAAATATAATTTACCTCTATCAGAGACCCTAAAATTCCCACCCCAAACGATTTACACAAAACTGAAAGGCAGATTTTAGCTCAGATATAATTCTATAACTTTACACTAATATATAACATGCATACCTAGACTTTGTAACAGATGTTGCCTAGCCGTTGCGCAGTATAAAAAAATCAATATCTCTATGACAACTGAATCAGGTAAATGCCTTAACACGTCATACGGAGATCACGTGATTATCTAGAATTTGCCAGAACATAGGTAAAATACTTTAGTCATACGGAGATACGTGAACGGAAACAACGGAAAATTAATACCTTAAAGTGTCTCAAAACGGTGATGAGATTTTTTAGATAATTAATTTTCAGAACAAGTATATATAAAGCGGTCAAATTCTCTCATAGTCATTTCGTGCTGCATGTTCAAGGGGAATCTTTACTGAGCGAGATCAGGTAAGTGATATTATTTTATTGTTTAGATAATATTTCATACCCTCTCATTATCATACTTTTTTTGATAATCTTTTTCATACCTACTAACTCTCATTGGTAGAATATCTGTTAACATACTGTCAATAGTACGAAACTCGCGTATTAAATCGTCCATATCATATTTTATACCCCGCAAGTAAGATCGTATCTGATCAAGTAATTTTTTATAGGTGATACTAGCCGTTTGGCAACTATTTTTTTTAGTCGCGAGTCTAGGTTCTATCTTTTTACACGCAGTTGTAAGAGAAACACCAATGCCCGATATTATTAGCAAAAACGGGTTTAATGATGCACCACTTGAAATTATACCAGATCCGGTCAATAACAGCGGTAAATATGATATTACTCGAAGTATTTTGTTATAATATTTATAACATTTTTTTCACGCACCAAAGTTTTTTATGATAAAATTTGTAATATTGCATTAGAGCGTCCACATCTTGTTTTGGAATTTCTTTTGAAATGTGATTGAAATCAAATATATATTTTTTCATTAGACAATATTAGTTTACAACAATACTAGTTTGATTAAGTGACTAATTGTGGTGTTTCAGCTACAAATTCCAAACACCACCAGTAAGACGTTGCGGTTATTGTTTGATCATCTGCTTCCAGTAAAAATATTTCTTCAGCATCTTTATTTAACACTATAGATACAACTCCAGAGAAAGCATCGGTTGAATGACGCCACGGAAATGTTGTAGTATAAATTTTAAACTTTGCAGAGCTAAAGATAGACAGTCTATAAACACCAGTAACTTCTGCGGTATATTTGATAGTGTTATTTTGCTGTGACCATGTT
This sequence comes from Megalonaias nervosa, assembly GCA_016617855.1. Classification (NCBI taxonomy): domain Eukaryota; kingdom Metazoa; phylum Mollusca; class Bivalvia; order Unionida; family Unionidae; genus Megalonaias; species Megalonaias nervosa. The sequence continues at coordinate 12,150 of JAECUM010091505.1, forward strand.
GTTAATCCTGATGCTACTGTGTACACGATATTTTTAATTTGTCTGTGTGGAATTTTAATCAGATTAGTTTTTTGAACAATATTAGGTATTCCACTGACAATGTCGTTGAGTTTCGTGTTAACGTCAGCTAGTTTTATTTCAACGGTTGGTTGTTCCCCAAAAAATTCTTTAAAGGGTTTGTTTATATTTCTACGAAAATTTAAGAACGTTTCTACGTGTCTAGAAAAATTAGCACTAAGTGTAGTAATTTCATCACCGATTGTTTTTAACGAAGTTGAAATAGGAATTTCCTTATCATCAACATACTTTTTTGTTGCAGCATCAAAATCATATTCCGGTGTTCTAAGATTATTAATGCCGTTATTGTTCATGTTGAGAAATGCACGCATTATGCCACCGTTGGCCAATACGTACTTAGATTCTTGATCATCGACATATTTTTTTGTTGCGGCGTCTGTATCTGAGGCTGGGTTTCCAAGGTCTATAATTTTATTTTGATTCATAATAATGCTACCCGTAAATGAATCACCAGCTTTTTTGACATAATCGTTAATCGAGTTACCGGAATCTTGTATCTTACCTTGATTTGTAAAAGTAACAATATTATTAACAACCGCGGTGGGAATTCGTACAAGCACATTTGACAGTTGTACATTACTCGTCTTTAATCGTCCTTGTTTATCCTGGAAAATAACAACTTCATTTTGATCCACACTTGTGAGATTTAATAAATTATCAATTTCATTTCTTAGCTGATCAAGAGTTGCGTACTTAGATTAGTCACCTTGATAACCTTCAGTCAATAAATCTCCTGTTAATGTTCCAAATTTTGTATAGTAGCTCATTATTTATTGTCTTACATAAAATTGTCAACATTAGTTAGTTTAATATTACATAAAATTATATAACAACGATGGCAAAATCGTCGATATTAAACTTTGATACCGAGCGGCTGGTAAAACATAAACATAACAATGAACTTCCAGATTGTCATTATCTTATTGTTGGGCGAACTGGATCGGGAAAAACAAATTTGCTTATGAACTTACTTCTCGGCGATAATTTTAACTACGATCGAGTTTATATTTATACAATTAATCCACAGCAAGATAAGTACGAGCTACTAAGCGAATATAATGACAAACTTCGTGATGATCTTGAGGCTGGTGAAGATTATTTTATAATCAGACAGCCAGAAGATCTTATTCCAGTTAATCAACTTGATGCATCTGAACATAAAATAGTAGTTTTTGACGATATTCCGCTAAATAATACGGAGATGAATAAAATAAGATCATATTTTTCACTATCGCGAAATAAAAAGTGTAATTCTATTTATTTAGCTCAAGGTTTTTATAATGTTGACAGATTTATTCGGCGAAATACCGGTTGTTTTATATTATTTCCGGGATTGGACAATGTTGACGTCAGAAATATTGCGAACGAACAATGCGGTGACGTAACAAAAGATAAATTTATCGAACTTTATCATAAAGCTACAAAAGATAAATATAACTTCTTCTTATTTGATAAACTTACACATGATCCAACTAAAATGTTTCGCTGTTGTATTGACACTTACTTACAGTAAGGCGTTTCAATTTTATAAAATTTATATATAATAATTATGGACAAACGAGTAAAATATAGAAAACATGTAGAAGATCTGAAAAAACTTGCTCAATCTCAAGCAGCATTTAAGCAAAAAGTACAGCAAGCACGACGTGGGCAAATAACTGCTGCAGAAACAACAGCTACGATTCTCAAACCAGTTACTGAAGCACTTCTTGGAAAACAACCTGAAACTAGGACACTGTCAGACGAAGAAGTTAAAAAACTTCAAGAAAAAGGTTTAGTCGGGCTTGTTAAGGAACAACAAGAAGCAGCTGCTGCAAAAATTATTAGAAGATCTGATGAAGAAAAGTTAAAGTTAGCTAGAGAACTTGTAAAACATATTGATGATCCTGCTGCTAGACAAGCTGAACTAAGACTGATATTAAATAATCCACTTTTACTTGAACAAAGATTATCAGAAAGAGTATTAGTTAAACCGATTGAAAGAAGGCTAGAAGAACAAGAAGAACATCAAAAAAAGAGAAAGGAAGAAGAACGTCAAAAAAAGAGAGAGGAAGAAATGGAAAAAAGAATATTTGAATATGAACTAGAAAATATAAATAGCAAAATAAGAGATTACGAGTACGAAGATTTTAATAAGAAATATGACTTTAAGAATGTGAGAATATATGATGTTAACAAAGAAGAATTTAAAACCGACGAAACAATTGCAAGATTAAAAGAAATAAAAGAAAAGAGTGATGAATATTACAACAAAATAGTTTTAGAAAATATAAATTACAGTTATTACATTAAATTATACAGAGAAGGTATTATCGCTGATCTTTATACTAAAGTTATTAATAATGTAAGAAATAACCAATATCGTAGTAGTCATAGTAGTGGTTTATATAAAGAAGCAAAATTATTAGATGAAAGACCAGAAAAATCAGTATATGTAGAATATCAATATCCAGAGGAAACTGAAAGAAGGAAGCAAATTGAAGAAAAACAAAAAATAGCAGAAGATAAAATAACAAAATATGATTACAATTCTTTTGTAAGAAAATACAATGTTGAAGATATTAATAATATTACCGAATTATCACAAGACAAATATAATGATCTTATTGAAAAAATAGATGATATTTATAGAAACGAAAAAGAAGCTTATTACAGTGTTAAAAAAACTGAAACAAAAGATCTTGAAGAACTTTTTAAACGTTATAGAGATGTTATTATTGCCTATAATTTAATGCTTGTAGCGGATAAATTTAGATCTGGAGAATATAAACATAGGAATTTTTACGACGCGTTTGAAGAACATGAGAATCTTCGCACGGGTAAGACTGGAACAGGTGTAAAAATATTTACATCAACTGCTGAAATGATAGGCAGATTAATGCTATTAATATCATCAAAAGAAGCTGGTAATATTAGTGTTGAAATTGATAATGAAATTGTTGATATACTTGATCATCTAAGATCAGAAAATTTATTAACATCTAACGAGTATGAAACTTTACACCGCGACTTAATCGCGGCGATTTAATTTTGTAAAAATATAATAAATAACAATGTTAACAACATTATTACTAGACTCTAGTACAACCGCAAAAGATAGCGCAAATTTTTCAATAAATTATATTCCGCCAATACAACTTGATACTGAGAAACAGTATGAAATTGGATTAATTTCTTGTACTTGTTGGAATGCTATGGCTAACGTAAAAACTGGTGTCAATGATGAGATTGCAATTATTTCAATAAGAGACACGCAATGGAAAACATTTAAAATTCCACAAGGAGCTTATAATATTACTGATCTAAACAGAGTGATAAAAGAGCTTATGCAAAAAGAGAAGATGAAACCTGATAATTTCGAGTTAGCAGCGAATTATAACACGTTACGAGCTAGAATGACATAAAAAATATGTCAGTTAGTTTTATATCACCGAGAAGTATCGCACCACTGATAGGATTTGAACATAGAGAGTATTATTTAGATCCTAATGAAGCTATTACATATGACGGTGAACTGCCGGTAAATATAACTGACGTAAATACAATATTAGTAAATTGCTCTATTGCCTCTGGATCTTACTCAGCCCAGGGCAGTAAAGGACAAACGATTTACAGTTTCTCACCAGAAGTTCCGCCAGGTTCTCTCATGCAAATCACTCCGCGTCATATTATCTATTATCCGATTAATGTTGAAAATCAAATATCAAGTATAATAATGCAATTAACAGATCAATCTGGTAGGCAATTAGATCTGAACAACGAAATTGTTACATATTATTTACACTTACGTGTTGCGTAGGCGTGATTTGACAATAAAAATTATACAGCATCAGATATAATGAAACAGAGAAAAAAAATTTATCGAAGAAAAATAGTAGGAGGATTTTTTGGAAGTATATTTACTAAAGTTATTGAAAATGTTCCGGGAATCGCGCGTAAAGTTGCACCAATTGCACTAGACGCAGGTAAAGCTTTTGCAACTGGAGCCGCATCTGCCGCTGGAACTGCGGTGGGACAAAAAATAGCTGATAAAATAAAAGGCGCACCGTCTACATCTGATATAAAACAAGCTATATCAGAAATCGCTCCAACAAAAGAAACTCAACGTGCTATGATAACAACAACGAAAAAACTTTTATCACCGAAAGGCGAGCAGATTATACAAAAATTAATATCTAAAGTAACGGCGCCGCAATAAAATTTTATATAATCTAATAAATAAAAAATGTCTGTTAAAAATTATCTCGATTTAGCAGAAACTTATGATATTGATGACACTGTAACAGAATTTGAGTATGTTGAGTATCTCGATGAAAATTCTAATGAACCAAATAAAACTGGTATTAGAACATTTAATACTCGAGACGAAGATGTATTTCTGCTGCCACATAAGGCAATGTTAGAAGTTCGCGGTCAGATTATGACAGTGGCCAATCCACCTGTTGCAATTGCAGCTGGAGCAGAAGTAGCTCTTACAAATAACGGCTGGTGTTTATTCAAAAGTGCTAGATATCAACTAGCTAATCAAACTGTAGAAGATATTTCAAGTCACTTACAAGTTGCAAGTACAATCTTAAATATTATTTCGTTTTCCGATGATTACTCCAGATCAACTGCAACGAATATGATGTGGTTTAAAGATACTGGAATTGGTGGTTTAGCCGTACCAAATGAACTTCTCTCCAAAGGTGTTTTGGTACACGGAGCTAATGCTGATGCAGATGTTGTAATTGTAAGAGATTTTCTTATCGCTAATGCTGCTAATTTTGGTATAGTCCCACCAGCTGCAGGCGCTAATGCAGACGCTACAAGACTTTCTCTTACTGCTGCTTGTAATAATTTTGGTATAACACCACCAGCTGCAGATGCGAACGGTGTTGCAATGTTAGATTTAGTTAATAAATCAATTAACGTAAAAAATCCGCGTTATAATGAAGGTTATGCTAAGAGAAAGGCACTTACAGCAGGATCACGTCAAATTACAATGATGCTTCCGTTAAGTACAATATTTGGATTTTGTCGCGATTACGATAAAGTATTTCGTGGAGTTAAACATACACTTATTTTAGATCGAGCAGAACAAAACGACTGCCTGTTTAGGTCAGGCGGAGCTGATGTACAGTTTATCATAAACAAACTTGCTTTGTGGATGCCGCGAATAACGCCGTCGATCACTAAAATGTCAGAATTAAATAATATGCTTGAAAATCTCACAAACAAGATTTATTTTCAGCAGCATAAAATATATCAAACAGCAGTTCCAAATACTACCGACTACACATGGCGAGTTACAACAACATCAAGCGAACAACTGCCGAGGCAATTATTTGTTGTATTTCAACAGCAAGCGCGACGTGGTAACCAAGAACAAAATAATGCGATATTTGATAACGCTGATGTTAGACGAATATATGCTAGACTAAATTCGAAGCAGTATCCAGAACGAGCGATAGAATGTAATTTTGCAGATAACGCTAATAAAAATGTTACTCGACCTTACATGTACCTGCTCGACGCAGTACAAAAATATCAAGATGTTGAAGACGGATCTCAGATATCATTAGAGGAATTTCGTACACTTTATCCAATATTTTATTTTGATGTTAGTAAACATAGCGAGCGAGCAGTTGACTCGACAGCTGATATTGAAATTACCTGGACATTAGGAGCAGTTACAGTAGCACAGTTATACGTGTACGCGTTAGTGATCAGCGACAGATTTGTTACGATAGACTCCTTTGGAGGTAAAATGACAGTTCAAGTTTAATCTGTAACTTTAATAATAAGATGATAAAATATATTGTAAAAGAAATATATTTGACTGATGGTCAAGTTATAAAATTAGCAGCTGCTGTTGCAAAGCAGAGACAGGTATCATTAAAGGTTAATCCTGGCTCTCAAACGGGTATTTTAACAAAATTAATGTTAACCAAAAATCAAGCAAATAAATACCATCGCAAAAAACCTTTTGTTTTAAATTTAAGTGCCGCACAAATAACAGCGATGTCCCACCGCATTGTGGTGGAAGGTGGTTTCTTTGGTCCAGCATTATCGGTACTAGCTAGCACTATAATACCAAAAATGTTACCGGTGTTAGGTACATTAGGACTAGCAGCAGCGTCTGGCGCAATATCTGGCGCAACGAAAAAAGCAGTTGAGGGTAGTGGTATTAAAAAAATAGTCTAAAGCTTAATTTTATGTGACCGATAAATATAATGCCCAATGCAACGCATCGACGAAAAACCACAACGAAAAAAAAGAAAACGAAAAAACGAAATCGAACAAAACAAGGAGGAATTATTCCTTTCGCTCCACTTTTAGCGGGACCAGCTGGAAGTCTACTGCCAAATCTGCTAGGAATCGGACGTGGTCTAACATTGCCGGGAACACGGCCACCCCGCTAAGTAACTTTGATATACTTGATAAACTAAAATCAGTTGGGTAGCAGTTTATAATAACAATTATTTTGACTCGTTTGGACTTCCTCCGAGCGATGTAATAAAAAAATACATAAACAAAAAATACAAAAAAATATATTATTCGTCTAATCAACTTCAACCTGTTGGAACTTCTGCTTGCTGATATTATTGTATAATGTTTGTCCGACAGATGTCAAAAGATCTTAATTTTTTAAAGTTTATTTTACAGTTTGATAAGCAACCTTCTCACGCTAATGATGAGATTGCAATTAATTTTTGTAAAGCTATCTAAAGCTTACTAATAATTTTATCTAAACTTACAAATATATAATGTCAACATATTGTCTCAAATGTAAAACTAAAACAGAAAATAAGGATGAGACGACGGAAAAAACAAAAAATAATAGAATGATGCTAAAAAGTATTTGTGCAATCTGTGGAAAAAGAAAAAGTATGTTTTAAAAGAAAACGTTTGGAGCTGGTTGCCCTCCCCCTGACAAAGTCAGGGAGATTATTTTAGTAGATGACTAAAAATATAGAATGATATGCAAGTGCGATTCTGACAGAGATTTATGTCTCGAGCAAAATAAAATTGTCACATATTGTCAACGTTGTAACAACAGAGAAATAATAGGTACAGGTATAGATATACATAAATTTATTGGCAAACTGCCGAAACCAAAAGGAGGTTGGACATTGCCAGGTCATAAATACACTGGACCTTATAATCCTCTTGATAAACAACTAGATGAAAATGATAATCCGCTGCCAGGACAGGAGCCTTATAATCAAGTTGATGCAATAGCAATGCGTCACGATATCTGTTACCGTGATCATGAAAACTCAAAATCGGATTGTGATAAAGTAATGTTGGACGAACTTCGTGATATGGAGCCGACAAATATGCGAGAACGTTTTGATAGAAGATTTGTTCAGGGAATGATTGGAGCAAAATATAAATTAGGACTCGGAAAGGAATTGTATGATGATCTCGCAGCCGAACTACACAAACCTAAAAAAAAAAGTTCGCGCGACGTAAAGTTGTCGCAAATGCCGTTGATGATATCTGGGCGATAGATTTAGTTGATGTGTCAAATCTAGCAGAATTTAACGATAATAAGAAATACTTGTTTAATGTCATAGATATTTTTTAGTAAATACGCGTTTAGTGTACCTGTTTCGGATAAGACAGGAACGTCGATAACTGATGCGTTAAAACAAATAATAAGTACAGAAAGAAAACCAAATAAAATCTGGACCGATCACGGAGCAGAATTTTTTAATAAAAAGTTTGAGCAGTTTCTAGAACAAAATAAAATTAAAAAATATGTTACAGGAAACGAGGGTAAAAGTGTCGTAGTAGAGCGATTTAATCGCACTCTAAACAAAAAAATACATAAATATTTGACAGCTAAAAATACTAATAAATATATTGACAATTTACAAAACATAGTTGACAAGTACAATAGCACGAAACATCGAGCCACTAAACTATCGCCAAACGACGCAATTAAAAATCCGATATTAGCAAATGAAAACATGTACCGCAGACATAAATTTAAAGTAGGTGATCGGGTTCGGATTTCTTTGACTAAAAAAACATTTGAAAAAGGATTTACTCCAAACTGGACTGAAGAAGTGTTTGTAGTTGATAAAGTACTTTTAACAATACCTGTAACATACGCGCTAAAAGATCTGGCAGGGGAACCGATCATTGGTAGTTTTTATGAACAAGAACTTCAGAAAACTGAGCAAGATGTTTTCGTTATCGAAAAAGTGATTAGGAGAAAAGGCGATAAAAGTTTAGTTAAGTGGCGTGGGTATAGCGATAAATTTAATAGCTGGGTACCAACTAAGTCGAACCAATAACGTTATTATAAATTTGTTCGTATTTCACAAGCACAGATTTACATTTGATAGTTTTACATAACGAAATTAAATGTAATTTTCTTTCATTATCGACTGGCATTAAATTAAATATCTTAGCAAAAATAAAATCGTATTTTATACTCCTTCGCTGGCCAGTTATTTTTATATTTAAAAATGGTCTGATAAGCTGCCAAAATATCTGTTGTTCGGCAACAGTAAAGTTAAATTTTATTATTTTTTTGGCAATGTGATACTTAACATTATATCGTCCAGTTGTTGGTCTGCTGTAATTTTTTCTGTCAGCGACGGTGACTATTTCATCATCATCATTATTATTGTATAAAATATCATCTTCGCTATAACTAGCAGATTTGTCTATTATATCGGTAGAGATTGTAATATTATCTGCGACTTTATCGCTAGTGATTTTAACATTGTCTGCGATTGTATCTTCCGCATATATTTCAGCAAGTCGTTTCATCAAGTTCATATTATAATATACTTTTATCTAATTTATTGTTATAAGATATGACCGACGAGGTAAAATATCATCAAAAGGTTAATATATTAAATTACAAGGAACTAGCCGAAGCAGTTCGAAAATGTCTGTCAGGTTATAGTGCATATTTCGTTGACGTTATTGTTACGCAAGGTGATTCTCATAAAATATTACTAACAGCAGCAGAAAAAAATAAACTTAATGAAAATGCTTTTATAACATTAAAATTTGATCGCGATGATATTATGGCATTTGCACATAGCTGTCTTACTAAGACAGAATTACGAAATATTATTAATCATCATATCTAAAACTAAATCTATCAAAAGTTGACATTGAAGTTGCTGTTTTAGTTCTGCCGTCGGCAACGTCTATTACTCTTTGTGGATGAATTTTAAGATGCTTTGCTGCAGCCGATATTGATCTAAATTTCATTTCTTCTCCAGTTTCTAAATTTACTGAAATAACTGATCTTTTATTGTTTCTGAAATTAGATCCACTAGAATTAGACCCACGTCGGGTGTTTTCTTCTGGTGTAACTAGATCTAAATTTTCAATACAATTATCAGTTTTAATTTTGTTAATATGATCGATAACTAAATTATCTGGAATGACGCCATTGAACGTTTCATACACAAAACGATGTCTAGAATAATTAACTTGATTAGTCAGTGTTCCTCTGACATTTGCTATGAGATAACCCATATTACTCATAAAACCAACAACTTTTTTTGTCCATACATGTCGAATTATCCCGTGATCATTTGCTTCGTATAAATCAAAGACCGGGTGCGGTTGAAACTCGTTTTGTAAAGATAAGTTGTCAATATTGTCATCGCTGATCGAGCCATTTACTCGATAGACTCTTTGTCCTTCTGGAATATCATCGCAGAACAAAGTATATATAAAATCTTTTCTAAACATTTTAGTCATATCTGTTTCATCACCTTTCACTGAAATTATCATTCCAGCTGGTGTTGGTTTTCCTATAGATTTTTTAGATTTTATGTTAATAACCAAACCAAGTGCATTTCCAGCGTAAAAGTTATACTTCGGATGAACATGATATGCTTCTTGCTCCTCTGCTGTCAATCGAATGTATCTCAGATTTTGTGTCATTATACTATAAGGATTTTATATCTCTAATTGTTTGTTCAGCTGGCGTGCAGTGAGTTATCGATCGAACAATCAATTAAACATATAATATTACACTATTATATAGCAATGCTGAAATTACGTGATATAGCCAAGAAAAGCCTTATTGGAAAACCTGAAAAAATAGCGACTGCCTTTACAGGATTCGACAACAGTTATCGGTTTGATAAACAAATCGTACTGGTAAATTTTACTGCAACAAATCTTTACCACCTGCTAGAGCCAACTGTAAAACGTGAACTTGAAAAACATAAGGGTATAAGAATATTAGTGCAATATCACGTTATATTTTCAAAACTACTTGTGACAGAGGGATCGACTAACACGGAAACTACGGACCCTTATATTAATGCAAAATCAAGGCGTGTTTTGCTCGGGACTGATCTTTTGTCACTAGCTAATGAAATACACCAAGAAATTTGGAAAAAGATAGAAGAATTTACCGAATCGGGTTCGGGTTGGAAGTTTGAAATGATCAAGGAAATTTTATTTCACACAATGAAATATAACGTGTTACGCGGTAGTTCGTATATCGACCTGCCACCAAAAATAAAAAATAAAAAATGCTGTATAAAACTAAAGAACGTTGATAACAAAGGTTTCCAATGGGCTGTTCTTTCTGCGTTATTTCCAGCAGAAAAAAATGCTGATCGTGTTGAGAAGTATATCAGTCACGTGTCAAGATTAAATTTTAAAGATATTGACTTTCCAGTGGCAGAAAATCAAATACCAAAATTTGAAAAGCAAAACAATGTTTCGATCAACGTTTTCGGACTTGATGAAAAAGAAAAGGTCTATCCAAGATATATTTCAGAAAAAGCTTCACAATCGACTATAAATTTATTGTTTTATAAAAATCATTATGTTTGGATAAAAAACTTCAATGGACTAGTTGGCGGACAGTATAATAAACGAAAAAAGAAAACATTCTTTTGTTATCGCTGCTTGCACGGTTGTAATGACAATGAAAAATTACAAAAGCATTTGCAGTACTGTAGTGACGTACAACGAATAACAATGCCGTCTAAAGAAAATAGTTTATTACAGTTTGTCAATCACAATCACAAACTAAAAATTCCTTTCGTCATATACGCTGATTTCGAATGCTTACTTCAGCCTGTACTTGGCGTAGAAAATAATCCCAACCAATCGAGTACAAGGAAAACTCAAAATCATGTTCCGTGTGGAGTAGCGTATAAGATAGTTTGTTGTGCTAATTCGAAATTATCTAAACCAATCAAATTATATCGTGGTAATAATCCAGCTGTCTGGCTTCTCAAGCAGTTGATTAGCGAAGTTGATAATATATTCTATCGTTTGAAAAGAGTAACTCCAATGATAAAACTGACATCTCAACAAGAATCTGATCACGAACAAGCAGAAATTTGTCATATTTGTGAAAAAGCTTTTGACTCTGACAACGTCAGGGACAAGAAAGTACATGACCATTGTCATTTGACCGGGAAGTACCGTGGAGCGGCTCATGATCAATGTAATTTAAAATTTCATGCTCCAGATTTTATTCCAGTTATTCTTCACAACTTTCGAGGATATAATAGCCACATTATCGTAGAAGCTTTTGGTGATCCTGACGTAAAATCTCGTTTAAAACTCGATAACATCATCAAATGCATTCCAAATAATTTTGAAAAGTATATGTCAGTTACGCTAGGTAAGTTGCGTTTTATTGACAGCATGCAGTTTATGAAAGAATCATTGGATGAGCTAGTAGAAGATTGTAGCGAGTTTGATAACCTACGAGACTGTTTTAGAGCAAAATTTAATCTACTGACTAAAAAAGGAATATTTCCGTACGAATATCTCGATGATTGGAGTAAATTTGATGAAACTTCGCTACCTGACAAGGACAAATTTTACTCACAACTTAAAAATGAAAATATAACCGATGATGAGTACAAATATGCACAAGATATCTGGAAAGAATTTGATTGTAAGACGTTTGGCGATTATCATGATTTGTATCTAAAAACTGACGTGTTATTGCTGGCGGACGTATTTGAAAGTTTTCGAAAAGTGAGCTATAACAATTATGGACTAGATCCTTGTTGGTATTATTCTGCTCTCGGGCTGTAGTGGGACGCATTGTTAAAGTTTAGAAAAGTAAAGTTAGAATTACTGGCTGACGTTGATATGTTCAATTTTATCGAAAAAGGTATTCAAGGTGGTATTAGCATGATCATAAAAAAATATGCTGAAGCAAACAACAAATATTTGAAAGAGTATAATCCTGAGCTTCCTTCGAAGTATATTATTTATCTACACTGCAATAACTTATACGGTTATTCTATGGCAGAACCAATGTCTATTGGTGGATTTCGTTGGATTACGCTTGATCAATTTCTATCAGAGACAGAAAAAAAGATACCCGACGATGTTTCGTACTTCGTTGAAGTTGATCTCGATTATCCAACTTGGCTACACAAATTGCATAACGATTATCCTTTCTGTGCGGAATCGATGGTCATAGATTATAGTTTAGTATCTCAGGAACAACAAACGTCAGCATCACCAAGACAAAATTCTATGGTCAAAAAACTAGTACCAAATTTACTTGATAAGAAAAATTATGTTTTGCATTACAAAGTTTTAAAACAAGCAGTCGATGCTGGTCTCATGTTGAGAAAAGTTCATCGTGTACTAAAATTTAATCAATCAACTTGGATGAAAGGTTATATTAACTCAAACACTTCGAGAAGAGCTGTGGCTAAAAATGATTGAGAAAGACTTTTTTAAGCTCATGAACAATTCCGTTTTTGGTAAGACGATAGAGAATATTAGAAAAAGGGTAAATATCGAACTAGTTAATGATATAAATCGCAGAAACAAACTTGTGTCAGACGATGATTTTGTGAGCATGAAAATATTTAATGAAAATCTTGTCGCGATACAAAGAAGAAAAACAAATCTAAAACTAAACAAACCGATTTACGTTGGAGCTTCCGTGTTAGATTTATCAAAGTGGCTGATGTACGATTTTCATTATAATTTTGTTAAAAATCAATGGCCGTCCAGTAGATTATTGTTTACTGATACCGATTCGCTCGTATATGAAATCGAATGTGAGGACGTCTATCAGGACATGTACGATAATCGACATCTGTTTGATCTTTCCGATTATCCTTGTGATAGTAAATTTCATGACAACACGAATAAGAAGGTTATTGGTAAGTTCAAAGATGAAATGAAATCGAGCATAATCAAATACTTTATCGGATTGCGTAGTAAAATGTATGCGGTATTGTTAGATAATAATGAAATAAAGAAAAGAGCAAAAGGTCTGTCTGAGTATTTTGTTGAAAAGTTTATGAACTTTGATGATTACAAGTACGCGCTTGATGGCGGTGTTAGTTTTATAAGAGCAATGGCTATTCGAACGAATCATCATAAACTAGAAACAGATGTCATTATCAAACGCGGATTGAGTAATTTTGATGATAAACGTTATTGCGAAAATGGGGTAGATACATTTGCACTTGGGTATTGTCATGATGATAGATCTATACTCGATATTATCTTTTCCGACTGAAATTTTATCTAAACTAAAGAAATAATGTTTAAAAATTTGACAGTGACAAATAGCTACAATAGCAAGATCAAATATCTAATGATGGACGGCAAACAATTGACAGTTGAAATTAATAATGAAACATCAGGTATATGTTTTAGTGGAACTCGTGACAAGCTAAAACTTTCTCTTACCAGATCTGATGACAGCGAGTATTTCAATTACCTCGAGCAATTGAGTCAGAAGTTGTTAGAGGAATTTAAAAACCTTCACAATCCGATCAGCCAACAAAAATATACTAAACTTACAATCGGTCTTGATAGATCAAAAGTATATTTTATCGACAAAAAATATCCTCTTAACAAACCACAAATAAAAGATTTGTTGGAATCTCGTCGCTGTGTGAGCGGTAAAGTAAAGTTTAGTCTCTATCATCGTGATGATGAAATATTTCTAATTTCAACAGTAGAAACATTGATAATTGGTGATGAAATATAAAATAATATCACTTACCTGATTCACCCGGTATAATACTCCTCTCCCTTGAAAGTACAGCACGCAATGACTATGAGAGAATTTGACCGCTTTATATATACTTGTTCTGAAAATTAATTATCTAAAAAATCTCATCACCGTTTTGAGACACTTTAAGGTATTAATTTTCCGTCGTTTCCGTTCACGTATTTCCGTATGACTAAGGTATTTTATCTATGTTCTGGCAAATTCTAGATAATCACGTGATCTCCGTATGACGTGTTAAGGCATTTACCTGATTCAGTTGTCATAGAGATACTGATTTTTTTATACTGAGCAACGGCTAGGCGTATTGATTAGACAACATCTGTTACAAAGTCTAGGTATGCATGTTATATATTAGTGTAAAGTTATAGAATTATATCTGAGCTAAAATCTACCTTTCAGTTTTGTGTAAATCGTTTGGGGTGGGAGTTTTAGGGTCTCTGATAGAGGTAAATTATATTTGTTAGGAGGTTGGGGAGGGTGTGAAAAAGGTCTTAGAGATAGAATCGGCCTTATATATTACTACTGCCTATCATGTGCTAAATAAATGGTTGTTAAACACATAATGACAGCAAAAAAATTGACACCCACAAGGGGATTTGATTGACAATACATAGCAAGATATACATGGAGTCTTCAAGACAATACATTGATGAGATCACTGCATCTCTTGGCACTCTAGTGGTTCCAGGCACTTGGCTGGGTTATTTACCTGAAGGAATAATGCAGGAACTGGATGTACATTTGCATGTATGTACACATTCTGCTGTTGAAATGTTTACAGGAATAATTATCATATCATAAACATTCTTGTCTATGAATTGTATGAGAACTTAATTCATCAAGGTGCACTGTTCTCCTCTACATCCGATATGTTACTGGTTGACATTGTATTTGTTGACAACATATGCCCACTGGAAAACTTGATTTGCTCTACCTGTGTTGTTAGCTTTCCCTGGACTTCAGTATGGACTATGATGGACCCTGTTACTTGTTATTTACATTGACTTAGCCAATGGTAGCTCAAAATTTTGATACAGACTCTTTCAATGCTTGATTATTGTTTTGGGGCTATAACTGGTTTTCATAACTCTGGATGGATGGTAAAAGTGCATGTTTATTTGGAGGACACTCATTTCTTGTGTTCACATATAATTTCCATTTTAGTTTGTTGTATTACTCACTTGAAATTTATTTGGCCTCAATATTTTTATTTGGTTTCATATTGTAGTTTGACTACTTTCTGAGCATATAACTATACTGTATTTTTGATTTGCTGATTTGTGCTTTTCCTAAATGAATGCATGTACACTTGCACATGGCATTTTGTTCCTGTTGGCAATTACACACCACTCAACTATATTGTTTTATATAGTACATGGTCTTAGGAGCTAGGGACAGTATTATGTCTGTAACTTCATTGTTTTGTGTAGTATGTAGCCACAGAACCTTGGTACAGTATCATGTCTGTAACTTCACTGTTTTATTTAGTATATAGCCATAACACCTTGGTAAAGTATCATGTCTGTAACTTCATTGTTTTATGTAGTATATAGCCATATTACCTTGGTACAGTATCATGTCTGTAACTTCATTGTTTTATGCAGTATATAGTCATATCACCTTGGCACAGTATCATGTCTGTAACTCCATTGTTTTATGTAGTACATAAACATATGTCTGTGATACAGTATCATGTCTGTAACTTCATTGTTTTATGTAGTAAATGGTCCTATAACCTTGGTACAGTATTATGTCTGTAACTTCACTGATTTATTTAGTATATAGCCATACCACCTTGGTAAAGTATCATGTCTGTAACTTCATTGTTTTATGTAGTACATGGCCATAGAACCTTGGTACAGTATTATGTCTGTAATTTCATTGTTTTATGCAGTACATAACCACAGAACCTTGGTACAGTATCTTATCTGTAACCTCATTGTTTTATGTAGTACATAACCACAGAACCTTGGTACAGTATCATGTCTGTAACTCCATTGTTTTATGTAGTACATAAACATATGTCTGTGATACAGTATCATGTCTGCAACTTCATTGCTTAATATAGTACGAGGCCATACAACCCAGATACTGTATTATGTCTGTAATTTCACTGTTTTAAGTAGTACATAACCTCAGAACTTTGGTACAGTATCATATCTGTAACTTCAGTTTTATTTAGTATATAGCCATATCACCTTGGTACAGTATTATCTCTGTAACGTCATTGTTTTATGTAGTACATAAACATATGTCTGTGATACAGTATCATGTCTGTAACTTCATTGTTTTGTGTAGTATATAGCCATATCACCTTGGTACAGTATCATGTCTGTAACTTCATTGTTTTGTGTAGTACATAGCCATATCACCTTGGTACAGTATCATGTCTGTAACTTCATTGTTTTATGTAGCATATAGCCATATCACCTTGGTACAGTATCATGTCTGTAACTTCATTGTTTTATGTAGTACATAAACATATGTCTGTGATACAGTATCATGTCTGTAACTTCATTGTTTTATGCAGCATATAGCCATATCACCTTGGTACAGTATAATGTCTGTAACTTTATTGTTTTGTGTAGTATACAGCCATATCACCTTGGTACAGTATCATGTCTGTAACTTCATTGTTTTATGTAGTATATGGTCCTATAACCTTGGTACAGTGTTATGTCTGTAACTTCACTGTTTTATTTAGTATATAGCCATACCACCTTGGTAAAGTATCATGTCTGTAACTTCATTGTTTTATGTAGTACATGGTCATAGAACCTTGGTACAGTGTTATGTCTGTGATTTCATTGTTTTATGTAGTACATAACCATAGAAACTTGGTACAGTATCTTATCTGTAACCTCATTGTTTTATGTAGTACATAACCACAGAACCTTGGTACAGTATCATGTCTGTAAATCCACTGCTTTATGTGGTACATAAACATATGTCTGTGATACAGTATCATGTCTGTAACTTCACTGTTTTATGTAGTACAAGGCCATACAACCCAGATACAGTATTATGTCTGTAATTTCACTGTTTTAAGTAGTACATAACCTTAGAACTTTGGTACAGTATCATATCTGTAACTTCACCGTTTTATGTAGTATATAGCCATATCACCTTGGTACAGTCTCATCTCTGTAACTTCATTGTTTTATGTAGTGCATAAACATGTCAGTGATACAGTATCATGTCTGTAACTTCATTATTTTATGTAGTACATAAACATGTTGGTGATACAGTATCATGTCTGTAACTTCATTGTTTATGTAGTACATGGTCATAGAACCTTGGTACAGTATCATGTCTGTAACTTCATTGTTTTATGTAGTACATAAACATATGTCTGTGATACAGTATCATGTCTGTAACTTTATTGTTTTATGTAGCACATAACCATTGAACCCTGGTACAGTATCATGCCTGTAAGAACCAGCCATTACATCAATTGATGTAATTTCCATTTCTATATGTTCTCTAACAAAAAACATAATGACATTAAAATGGCAGGAGGGTGATACAGATGGGAAACAACAACCAAACAAACTAGGATTTGAATACACTGTAGGCAATTTTTTATTGAGAAAGCATCCTTTGTTCATTTATATTCCAGACTTCAACATTAGCCTTTAATCATGTTAATAATCACTTGATATGATGACTTCACACACTGCAGAAATATATCAAAGGTTTCAGTGTCTATGACTATATGGGATTCATTAGGGGAACAATTAAGATGTCATATTCTGTGACACACATATTTCACATTCTAAAGAGCTGTATTTATCATCCAATGCACTTTTACATTAGACTGATCAGAAAACACAAT
The DNA here is from genome assembly GCA_016617855.1 of Megalonaias nervosa. NCBI lineage: Eukaryota > Metazoa > Mollusca > Bivalvia > Unionida > Unionidae > Megalonaias > Megalonaias nervosa. The sequence goes on from JAECUM010091505.1 coordinate 30,053, forward strand.
GTCTTGTATTTCATACATGTCAACTTTGTCAACTGTGTGTTCTTGTGTGTTTTGCCAAATCAGTCATCTGATAAAATTATTTTCCACAAGTGTTTATCACCTGTGAGTACCGTCATGTGCATTTTCAAACCAGACAAACAAATCACTTTATTTCACATTTGTATGGTTTTTCACTAGTATTTGTCTTCGCCTGAAGCACCAAATTTGCACTCGTAAACAATTTTCAACACCTTTCACAGCTGAGAGCTTGTCACCTGTGGGGATGTTCATGTGCACCGTCAAACTGGTTTTATTGGTAAACATATATGTGACTTGTCACCTGTATGTATATTTGTGTGCTTTGTTAACTTGGTTGCCTGGTAAAACGATTTCCCACATATTTCACATTTGTATGGTTTGTCACCTGCATGTACCTTCAAGTGTGATGACAAATTAGATCCTTGGCTAAACACTTTTCCACATTTTTCACATTTGAAAGGTTTATCACCGGTGTGTATCCTCAAATGTGATAACAAATTAGATTTCTGGCTAAATAATTTCCCACAAATTTCACATTTGAAACTTTTGTCATCAGTGTGTGTCTTCAAGTGCATGGACCAACTAGAACTCTGGCTAAAACATTTTCCACATATTTCACACTTGTATGGTTTGTCACCAGTGTGTATTCTCAAGTGTATGGATAAGCTGAAGCTATGTGTAAATAATTTTCCGCATATTTCACATTTGTATGATTTATCGCCAACATGTATTCTCTCGTGTGCGGACAAACTGGAACTCTGACTGAATAATTTCCCACAATTTTCACACTTGTATGGTTTATCACCAGTGTGTATCCTCAAGTGTATGGACAAATAAGAGATTTTTCTAAAGAGTTTTCCGCATTCTTCACATTTGTATGGTTTGTCACCACTGTGTATACTTAAGTGTGCGGACAAATTAGATCTCTTGCTAAACGTTTTCTCACATATTTCACATTTGATGGAGTTGTCTCTTGCGTGTAGAATTTGATTTTCCATTTCAGGGCATATGAAAGTTGATTCCCCGTAATATTCAGATTGCTATGGTTTGTTTCAAAATGCATCCAGGTGTGAATTGCCAACGTCAAGTCTGGTACTGGTACATATTAAAACTGTTTTGATATTGTTGGTTACTTTTAATTTGTGAAGTTTCAATGACTTTCCCTCTTTCTATTCCTATAAAAAAATCTTTGTCAAACGAAGTGCTCAAATGTAAATAAAACAGCATACGATGGCTGACCCAAATTAATGCACCATGGGGGAACAACTCTATATTATCGCGGTATTTGCTCAACTTACGTATGGTAGCACACAAGTATTATAATAAAAATAAAATACGACTTACCTATGAGCAGAAATGTCCACGCTTGTACTGGTTTAGTATTTCCACAATAAAGGAAAGGATCCAATGATAAAATCCAACACACAAATGTAATTCAAGTGTAAATCCATGCGGAATCCATGAATAACAACATTGCAAATTAAATACAACAATTATTTAACTTTATATGAATTTTAAATGCAAAATGGGCAAAGAAACGTAACTATATAACAACTACTATTAATATTGTTATTATTATTATTAAAATATTACAGATTTAAAGAAAGTTTAACTGTTATTATATTCTTATGTATGTACGAGAAATATGATCAGCAACAACATTTTGTGAATGTTGGTCCATATTGGCTACCATGAAATGAAATTGCAACCTTGACATTGTAAGAACGTGTATGTCACCATCAGTATATGACCTATAATCATCAAACATCAAACGTTACACTGAATATATTTCGTAACCAAAGCCAATGCAGGTATTGAATATTCGACTGGATTTTTTTATATGATGATCAACGTAATTGCATGAACTTTACAAAAACGTGATCTTTATTCTTTTTCATCGTAAAGTTATAAAAAAATGTTTACATTTTAGAGGAAATTGTGCTGTAAGATATTTGAATCCTTACTGCTACAGCTTTACATCTGTAAACAACCGCTAGACGGCGTGTGTCCAAAATTATTCGGAAAATCCCGTTTGCCGCGATAATATAGAGCCCGCGATAATACAGCGTTGGACCAATACTCATATTTGTACCCATATTTCGCGGACGGGATACTAACTTAAGCCTATGTGTATCAACGGAGCAGCTGGGTTTGGTTCACACCCGGCGCTTTTTCAGCCTACTAAAAAAAAATAAAAAAAAAAAATAAATTAAAAAAAAAAAAAAATAAATAAATAAAAAAAATAAAAAGAACACATACTAAAGAATTTAAATATCCATCTTATTTAATACAAGAATTGCTGTGTATCATTGTAAAAATACTTGTATAATATCGTTTACCATCTTTATATGATTTTTTTTTTTTCATTTGAATCGTCGGCCATATTAGTTCAACATATAACTACTTCCGTTTTCAACCTCATTTTTGTATGCCATATAAGGATAATGTCGCCTTATTTGGAACCCTAAACAGACCGTAGTAGTATGGTATCTATTGAATAACATAACGTTGAATTATGGGTTATTATATTTGTATGGGAAAATATGAACGAGCTCTTTCTGAGTAATACTGCACGACCTTGGAAGTGCAGTATTAGTCCCAAAAAAGCGAGTTCATATTTTCCCATACAAATGCAGTAACCTTTTCGTTATTCGTTTTTTCCTACCTAAGGCTTCATAATAAAGGAATACACAACAAGAAACAAAGCAATTTAATTTATGCTTTATTTCAAATTAAATATACAACCATAGATGAATCAATACACGGTAACAATATTAATGCGCACACAGCATAGCCCAGCGACCACTGAACTTCGTTGTGCGCTCGACAGTAGTTTAAAAACAAATTCGTTTTGGTTTACTTAAAACTGAAATCTAGAGTCATATGTTGAATGAATGCACATTGAAAAAACTTTTCCATTTGGTCTGGAATGGATGGAGTTTGTTTTTCTGTTGATCCAACTCAATTCTGCTTTTCTGCTATTGATGATCTGGATTTATTGGGTCAGTTCAATGCAATATGGAGAATGCGATTTCAGATGGAAATATAGTCGACATTACAGTACAGTTTCGTTGTGTATCGGGTTTTCCATGGCATTGGTAATATCATTCGTATTTGCAGAACTAAAGAAGCACATTTTAATGAAATTCAAGATGCACAAATGTAACTATATTTATTACCATTCTAATCACCAGCTAAAGAAGACATATACGTACGCCTTATCACTTGCATGCTCGCTGTTGGAGGACCCCAGCTATGATCTGTAAAATACATTATATGTCTTCTATTCCTAGCCTAACATCGTATTAAAATAGTTAAACAGGGAAAATTACAAAGCAGCTGTTGCACGACCATCCATTTAGCCAGCGGAAATAGTACTTTTCCGTCGTCTTGGCTTAATGGCTCTGAGGCTCTTAGTTTCCTGCCAAAACTTTCAGTTGAATTTTGTTTTCTCGAATTTAGTGCTTTGACTGACTTGCAAAATGGGTCAGATAGATATGCGATAGTCCTTCGCCTCAGTATGCTTTTCTGTGCTATTTTATAGACCCTAGAGGGCACTGGTCATAGTCTGAACCGTTCTATTTGTGAAAAGATACGAATATTTCTCCTAAATAACCGTTTAAATGATCAGAATGGTATTTTCAGTTACTGTGTCTCTCATGTTTGTTGTTGACATTGCGAATATCACGTTCATTAGTTTGTTTGTTTGAAAGTTTCATTTTGTGACTCATTAAACTCGTCTACGTCGTTAACTTTATGAGCTCTACTTTCAAATGGACGAAACAGTTTGTTTAGTTCATCCACAAACAAATCCAATAAACCAAAAGCTAGAGTCTACTAAATGAGTGACATTGTTTGTTTACAAAGTAGTTTCTAATACACTATATTATTTTGAGACAAACGTGTCGTATAGTATGAACAAAATATGGAAAATACGATTCTGTCTATGTAAAGTTAACGGAGAAAAAAATGAACACATAATAATATCCAAATATGGCATTGCGAGCCTTATTTTGAAAATGAATTACCATTTTAGACGGCTTGACATTTCCGTGTGGTGTGAGAGCCAACAGCCTATCGAAATGTTGGAATTCGCCGATAGTAGTGAAGGGGGGTAGTATAGGGACAATGGAAACTACATTACGGACACCCCCCCCCCCCACCCCCCGGGGCTCATATAGGGACACGATTTATAGGGACAAAAAATCACCCTGGGCTCATATAGGGACAATGGGAATTTTGTATAGCGACAAGACGAATGGAACAGGTAGGGTGACGTCACGGTACTGGACACTTGCAACAATGTAGCAAGTACCGTGACGTCATGCCACCTGTTTCATTTCTATACAAAGTTTTATGCATTCGCGTTCGTGTCAGTGGATAGTATAGCATGTTTTAAATTTGTTTAGGCAAGAAAGAATAAATCTTTTCGAGGCAGTGGAGTGGCCCTGAAAAGGGCCTTTGGGTTTTATGTTAACACCAGTTTGTTAACATAGAGGGCATCTCACTGATCTTCTTCTCTTCCTCAAAACTTTGTCTAACCTCTGGACCGTAGATGAGGACTCGCTTCAGACAACCTTGTCTTTCCACATAGGTAATTCTTTTCCAAACGCTTGTCTCGATGATCCTAACGATTCTCCATGATGTTTTCACATACATGGGTAAGTCCGTACGGAAAAAAAATGACGATACGAAAGTAGCCGATTCAACGTTGGTCCACATCTTGTGACGAGGAACAGGTGAAGGGAATGAAGTGAACCGCGTTTTTTTACAGTGGAAGACCGAACCGAAACGGATTGAAATTGTTCACCAATCCCAACACGCGTTACAAAATTCAGTCACTTCGAAGAGTCTGTCTTCCAATCCGAAGAGAGCTACCTGTGACGTCACATTCCCTATATAGGTGCATTAGCGTCTGTGCGCAGTGAATCGATGCGACATTGTTTTGTGAAACATGACTGAAACTAAGAAGACGATGAATTGGGGTGCACCGGCTGTGGAGAAGAAAAGCAATGGCATAGCAGCGGCTACCAAAGTTAACACAGCGCTACTTCCTGAAGAGGTCGATTTCAACTGGGATTTAGTAGATTTTCTGTCTTCGCAAGAATTTGTTCCAGAGTACCAGTACCTTCGCCACCTTCTCCTTCTTTACCACACGTCGAGGATTTTAAACAGAGACAGAAAGAAGAATTGGAGAAATCTTTACAACAGCAGAAAGAGGCAGAACAAGCATTTCTCCTTGAACAGCAACAGCGAGAAGAAGAGACAAGAAGGAAACGACAGGAGGAAGCAGCAGAGAAGAAACAAGGTCTAGGAGAGAAGGAGAACAGTGAACCTCAAACGGTAACGGTACTCTTGGACATATTGGCCGAGTTAAGAAGTCTGAAACAAATGTATCAGACTTCTTTATTACGACCCAAGAGAAAAAGACCTTCCCGAGCCAAACAGTCCAACCCTGTTACTACACCGGAGATACCACCCCTAGTGATTCCTACCAAATCATTGACAGGAGCAAGTCCAGAAGTAGGCCTTGGCCGTGGCAAAGGTTTAAGGCAGTTAGAGTTGATTGCTTCTCGTTCCTAAGTTTGTTCTAAGAAAAAACAAACACCCAACGGTCCTTTTCAGGGCCACTCACTTCTTTCGAAAAGAGATAATATTCATTTTGCCAAAATCAATTAAAACTCAAAAATCCCTTGGTTAACCCTACGATATACGTGTTGTGATTGCATGAGTGTAGGTCCTTATTATTCTAAATAATCAAAACCAAGAGACACTTACGTTTTTTTCAGTCTGGTCTATTCTGGTACAAATATTTACAATTCAATATCACAACACAACATAACACAATACTTTTTAAAAATTCATAGACTTCTTCTGTGTCTTTTTTGTCTTCTTTCACTCTCTCTGTTTTCTGATTTTCGTCACTTTCACAGTTTTTTCCTGCTCTTCTTCCTCACTTTTTCTCGTCTTCTTTTCTTTTCTGTCTTCTCTTTCTGAAAGTGTCGGGGTTCGTCATTTGCCGAGGGCACCTCTTCTTCTTCCTCCTCCTCCTGCTCCTGTTGTTTCTCCGGGCAGTCTGAAGACCAATGTCCTTTCTCTTGACAATGATAGCAGGTATCTTGACTTTTGTCTCTTCTGACACTGGTCTTGCTTTTTGACGATCTGGACATTCTGTAGCCAAATGCCCTTTCTTCTGACAGATATAGCATGTATCTTGACTTTTATCTGGAAAGGAGGAAGAGTAGTCCGTCGGCTTGTCTGAAGAAAACTTTCTTATGACACCTTTTCAAAGCTCTAATCAGAAGTTCGATTTGTGTGGGTTCTTCCAACGTGCTGGTCAGCTTGAGAGCGAAATGAATACTGAGAGGGAAGGCAGCAACCCTTTATATATACACTGAGCCTGACATGGATATATAGGGATCCATGGCGTTTCAAATGTAGTCATTTGACTTTTGCAGTCAAGATGAAACGATCGCATCATTTCGTAAAGAAAGGAGAAGAAAGTAAGAGGCAGAAACGTGATTTATCGCCTCGCACAGTAGCTGAAGTCTTTGCTCAAATTCATGGCAGCGATTTTGAAGATGACATGAGTGAACCAGAATCCAGACCCAGAGAGTCTACACCAAATCAAAGTCCATCAACACCAATAAACCCTGAAATGTACTGCCACATTCGAGAGACGGACAAACGCTCCTCTAGAAAATTTAGAACCACAGCCTACACGTACACAGTAAAGTTTAAAGATTTCGAGTCCGACGTACCGTTGGAAAAAGCAGAGGGGTTCATCACCAATGTGTGGGATTCTTTGTTAACCACACTGAAACAGAAATGTGAATCCAAAGAAGACGATCGCTTGAGACTTTCCATTCATCACGACAGTTAGAAGTCCCCCGTTCGGATCGAGTTTAGCAGCTCGGCAGAATTGACACCTTCCAAAGTGATGGACAAGATTCAACACGTACAACAATCCAACGACAAGTTTCACATCACCGACGGAAAAGCGACTCTGTTCATGAACCACGTGTCTCTTCCCCAAGGAACAGGACGTGGCAAAAAGGTGTTATTGGTAGACAATCTTCGCAGCATCAAGCGCAGCCTCGTCCGAATTAAAAACACTCAAGACAAGATGTGTTTAGCTCGTGCCATTTTGGTGGGACGAACGTATTCCAACAAGAACGACACGGCAGAATGGAAAGGAGCCTGGAAAACTATTCGAAAATCTAGCCGAGCCAAACAACAAAGAGAAGCAGAACTCCTATTACAGCAAGCGGGGCTATCCAAAGACACACCCTGTGGCATTCCTGAAATGCAAACATTGCAAGACGTCTTGGCTCCACGCTACACCTGGAAAGTACATCCTCAAGAATTGCGCCGACCTCTGTTGTTTAGAGGCAAAAATTTCAAAGACGGAAAATACATTCACGTCTATCATCACGATGAACATTTCGATGCCATTACCAGTATCACTGCATTCCTGGGATACAGTTATTACTGTGAGAAATGTGACTATGGCTATAACAATCGATAGCAACACAAGCATTGTGGATAGAAATGTGAGGGATATTTAGCCTCTAAGCCCTGTCTGGACCAAGGACAAGAACGAGTGCATTGCCCAGCTTGTCAGCGCACGTTTTTCAGCCCTTTCTGTTACCAACATCTAAAGACGCAAGGTTCACAGCAGAAAAGTGCTTGTCAGCTCCTGAGATTGTGCCCTACTTGTGGACAAGGCATACGTACTAATAATGCCAAGGAGCACGTATGTTCAGGAAAGAAGCGATGTCACATTTGTCACCTAATCGTGGACTTGGAACACCAATGCTACATTCAAAACTACCTATCCAAACATGAAGAAGAAGATAATGACCAGAAGAAAGGCCATTTCATCTTTTTCGATTTCGAATGCATGCAAGAGACTGGCATTCACATTCCTAATTTCTGCGTTGCTCATCGAGCGTTTGAGAAGTGCATCCAAGAGCCTATCTTTACTCATTGCCCTCACTGTAGCAAGATTCCTGGAGGATGTGAAAAAAAATCTTTCGGGGACCGAACACGCTAGCCGATTTCGCCCAATGGATTTTAAACCCGATTGATGAGACGTGGAGCCAAGAAGACATCGAACGTTACGGAGATTGTCATCGCTATGCTACGGTGATGGCTCACAATTTCTCGGGATATGATCGACAGTTTCTTTCGAGATACTATATGAAACAAAGTACTGAAGGCCCTAAAGTGACTTTGAACGGAGCCAAAATCATTTCCATGCAAGTGGGTCAAGTGCAGTTTAAAGATTCGATGAGTTAGTTGGCCATGCCTTTGAGCCGCATGCCTAAAACGTTTGGAATGGCAGAAATGACCAAAGGCTATTTTCCACACTTTTTCAATACAGAAGCCAATCAACACGCCGTTCTACCCCATTTGCCTGAGGCTCACTACTACGACCCCGACAACATGCGTACCGAACAACGAGAAGCTTTCTACGCTTGGTACCAGACTCACGCCTCGGACCCTTTTGACTTTCAGGAAGAAATGTTAAAATATTGTCGTTCCGACGTGGACATTTTACGGCGTTGCTGTGGAAAATTTCGAGAACTGTTCATGTAACACGGAGGGATCGATCCTTTGAAAGAAGCCTGCACCATTGCCAAAGCGTGTTCCTTAGTGTATCGCCAACGATTTATGCCCGAAAACACCCTAGCTGTCATCAGTCCTCAAACAACCAATTTTGTCAAACGTCAATACTCGGTCAAAGCCCTACGCTGGTTATATTACTTGTGTGACAAGGAGGACAAATGGATCCAACACGCTCGCAACGGAGGAGGCGAAAAAGCCGTCGGAAGGTATTCAGTAGATGGCTGGGACTTGGAAAACCCCAAGATCGTGTACGAGTTTAACGGGTTCCTATTTCACGGATGTCCTATCTGCTACCCTCAACGTAACACTAAAAATCAGTTTTTACAACGGACCATGGAAAACTTGTACCAGGCCACTTGTCAGCGACGCTTGAAGTTAGAAGAGCAAGGATACCAAGTGGTAGAAATGTGGGAACACGAGTACGATCACCGATTGAAAACCGATCCCGAGTTTAAGCGCATCGTGGAAAGTTACAAGCTAGTGGACCCACTGAACCCAAGGGACAGTTTGTACGGAGGACGGACGAATGCCACCTGTTTGCTATACCAGACCGACGAGGAGAAAGGAGAGGAAATCAGATACTTGGACGTGTGTTCTCTGTATCCGTACGTGTGCAAATATTGTCACTTTCCCGCAGGGCACCCACAATTGCCGACGGAAAACATTGACGTGAACAATATTAGACAATACGAAGGATTGATCAAGTGCAAAGTCTTGCCTCCCACGTACTTGTACCATCCCGTTTTACCACATCATTGCCAAGGAAAACTGATGTTTCCCTTGTGTCGTACTTGTGCCGAAACGTGCAACCAAGACCAACCTTGTCAGCACACTCTGGAAGAACGCGCCTTGACGGGAACGTGGGTCAGCGTGGAATTGTTTAAAGCTCTGGACTTGGGATACTAACTGTTTGAAGTGTACGAAATTTACCACTTTCCCAAGACAGAAAAATACCACAAGGGCGACGAGACTCAGAAAGGCATTTTTGCAGACTACGTGAATGCCTTTTTGAAACTAAAACAAGAAGCTAGTGGCTATCCTTCCTCCTGCCACACTCCCGAAGACCAAAAGAAATTCAAAGAGAAATACTAGCAGCAGGAGGGCATCACTTTAGACCACGTCGAGAAAAACGAAGGAAGGCGATCGTTTGCCAAAGTGATGTTAAATTGTTTGTGGGGCAAAATGGCACAACGACCGTGTTTCCCCAAGACGGAGTATTTGACAGAACCTTCCCGCTACTTTCAGATGATTCACGACAAAACCAAATACATGAAACACGTGGACGTCCTTCGTGAGGACTTGATCTTAGTCAATTACGAGGAAGAACTGGACTTTGTAGAAGCCGACGAATTTGGAAATGTCATCATTGCGGCTTACGTGACAGCCCATGCTCGCTTAAAACTGTACGAAGCTTTAGAACTATTAGGAGATCGTGTGCTGTATTTTGACACGGACAGTTGCATCTACATTGATCGCCTGGGTCAGCCTCACCCTGTCATCGAAGGAGACCGTTTAGGAGCCTGGACGGACGAGCATCCCGACCACAAGATTCTAAGTTTTGCAAGTGGAGGTCCCAAAAATTACGGCTACGAATACCGTAACCCACAAGGAGAAGTGTACACGGAGTGCAAAGTGAAAGGATTGACTCTCAATTATCGCACCAGTCAACTGGTAAACTTTGGCGTCTTGAAAGAAGCCTTGCAGTCTGGAGAGGATGGAAATTTTAAAGTGACCACCCACGAACCGCACAAGATTGTACGTTTATCCACACACCAAATCGTTAGCCGACCCTTGGAAAAAGTCTATCAAATCGTGTACCAGAAGCGAGTACGGCTTCCCAATCACTTTACTTTACCGTACGGTCACACTGATATTGGCGAGCATATAAAAAGGGACAACATTCAAGACTGATAGTTCATTGTGACTACAAACGCCAAGCGAGAAAAAATGAATCCTTTCACACATCAAGTATCCAGCAAGAGTAAACTCGAGTACGATGCTGTGCCTTGCGATGGCATTGATGCCGTACGCTATGACCTTAGCGATTCAGTACCACATCATCATGGGAACTTTGCTATAACTACTACTACCATACCTACCATGGAAAGTGATGCTGTGCGTGTCAAACCTGATGGATGCGAAAGCGATGCCACTCGTTATCGCACACCATTTCACTTTACTGGTTTTCATGGTGGATGTCATCCTAATGAAACCATGCGACTACCACCCTACGGATGTCATGTAAAACTGAGTAGACTCCTGCATATTTCACCGTACCCTCATCGAAATGAACCTGTGAAAGACGAATATTCGTTCCCTGTGCGTTTGCCAGAATACTGTGACTTTGAAAGTCGGATCCAAACCTTCCAAGGAAAATGGCCAAAATATCTGGGAGGACCTACCCCCGAAGAATTAGCTAGAGCTAGATTTATCTACTTGGGCGAAGGGGATAAAGTCAAGTGCTTCAGTTGCGGTGTGTCACTTCACGCGTGGGAGAAGAAAGATTGCGCTTACCTGGAACATGCTCGATGGTCTCCAGTTGTCACTACCTACCTTTAGTGGGACCTTGTCATTGAAGTGGGTCTACCATGTCGTGTAAGAAACCAGCTACGGGGCTAAGAGTCAAACATTGGACAACCCCTAGACAAGTATTTAAACCCCATGTAGAAAATAATCTTCAAACATTACCAATCGAATTGCAAGAGAAGATCTACAAGGAAATTTGGCAGGGACTTGCCAGAGCCAAATCTCAATTAGTGACTGTAGAGCTTTTTTGTCGAGAAATTCACAAGAAGAAATTGACCAAAGTCAACAAGCAAGTCCGACTTCTCTGGATCAAGGGTGCGTTCGTTCTACTATTTCGCTTTAGACCATTTACATTTGAAGATTTTATTGACATTCTTGACGGTTTCCTGGAATGGCAGTGGCCAGAAATTACTCACTACGTTCATTACTTTCGATCTAGGAGAAGTGTTTGACTGACATGGTTATGGATACTTTGCAAGAGAACATTCATGGCTTGCCTGTGGAATTGAGAGAACGCATTTACCGTGAGTTCGTCAAAATACAAGTGAAAAGCAAAGAACCATTGCATCCGTTACGTCACCGATGTTTAAACCACTGGTACCTGAATGCTATAAGAGGACTGATTCATGTGAAAGCGTTCCATTGGTCAGACATTGTTCAGCTGGACGAGAACCAGAAGACATTGGTTGTCACTCTTCCTTCAACTTACAAGGTGGCCATACTACAACGAATTCCAGAGGAAGAGTTAGAGGAGTACCAAAATCTTTTACGCTACCAAATTTTGTCTGTAGTGGAAAATTCTGTACGGTGTGTAGTGTGTGAACTAGTGACTAAAAAATTTGGATTCGCTACTGGAGTACGATTAGCTCTGTGCAAAAAGTACACTTATTACCTCCGACAAAAAAGAGGGTATAAAAACGGACGACCATGCCACGACCTTTATCATTCGTGATACAACAGATTCCGTGGAAGGAAATCAATGACACTATTGAAACAGTAGAGGATTACCATTGCCTTTTACGAGAACTGTCTCCATTGAATTGGGGTCGACGTGTAGTGTGTGTCTTAGTGACTTGCTTTCTGGGATTTCGTTTATCAGCTGATTCCTTGTGGACTCTTTACGAACAGTACCTACTACTCCAAAAAACATGAAAGTGGTCCCTTTAAATGTACACGAGAGACTCATTCTGCTCAAAGCTTTGCGCTTTCATCTTGATACTTCTCAACCTCTACGGAAAAACAAGATTCGTCAACTTTTAGGCCCTGAAGATGTGTACGACGACGTGTGTATAGCTTGTGACTTACACCCTCACTGGAAAGATGTACGTGACTGGAAAAGTTGGGGGTTTGAGGCATGGACAAAAGAAGTGGCACACTATGCCAAAGATTTGTAATCCTAAAAATTAAAACGTTCCGTGAAAAAAGTAACTTTTAAACCAGTGTTAGTGACAGTGCCAGAAGAAGAAGAAGAAGAAGTCGTGACCGAGGAAAACCACTCTCTTCAGGACGGGACCGTGATCGACATCCCTGAAAGGCCATTCCGGGAGGACTCTTGTGTGATTGTGCCAAGGAGTGTAGAGACTCTCAGAACATTACACAGTACCCCTACGATTTCACCTCTTGATCATCACAAATGTTGTACAGAGACTTGTTTATATTCCACTATGATCGTTTTAATGTGTCTTTTATTCATGTACTTAGCCATTTGGCTTTTATGTATTTTTGTCTTTCGTGTTGTTCACTTTTAAAGATGACAATAAACGTTTCCTGAAAAAGTATAAAAACTCTTGTCTTGTCTGTCTTCGTGTCAAAAGTGACATTCCTTTCACTACTACTACTACTATTATGGCTACCTCTACTGTCTCTGCTCCATCTTCCTCCACTGTCAAAGTCATTGACGAACACGTAGATCGGACTAGTTGGGAGGTCTTGTATCTTCGCCATCCCTTTAACATGCTCATTGCCGGACCTAGCGGTTCCGGCAAAACCGAATTTGTAAAACGTTTGATCGAACATAAACATCATTTGATCGATCGTCCCCCTCAACGCATCGTGTGGTGTTACAAAGAGTGGCAATCGGCGTACAGCCTTCTGCGAGAAAGTCAAGGCGATTCCATCGTCTTTGTGGAAGGTATTCCTGGCGAGGACGACGGGATCATGTCTGACCCTAGTCAAACTCATTTGGTTATTTTTGACGACATGTTAGGAGAAGACGAAGAAGAAATTAAACTCTGGTTTACACGCAAAGGGCATCATCGTAATGCCAGTGTCATTTACATCACCCAAAATTTGTTTCAACAAAGTAAAGCCCATCGTACCATTAGTCTCAATGCTCATTACGTGGTGTTGTTTAAAAGCCCTAGAGATAAATCGCAAGTACAAGTCTTAGCCAAACAGTTAAGAACGCCTTGGCTGACAAATGCGTACGACGATGCCACTCAAACTCCACACGCTTATTTACTCGTGGATTTAAAACCCACCACTCACGATTATTTGCGATTTCGTACCCATCTGTTTCACCACTGGTGCCTGTCGTGTACACGTCTCCTTCGTCGACTTAATCACCAAAAAAATCTATAAAAACCTCGGTCACTTTGACTCTGCCTCACACATTGTCAACATGACGTCCCTTCAGTCTAATCTTCCCATTAAATTGATTCGTGCCTTGTACGGTATCAGTCGCGAGAAAAATCCACAAATACGTGCTCGTGTCTTAGAAGCTAGTCTCAAAGAAGTCTTACGATGGTTTACGGTGACAGCACGTCAGTTACTGCAAGGCATCATTCAGATTCCACATCAAACCAAACGTTTTTTGAGAGAAACAAAGGCGCCTTGACGCAACTAGCCGATCCTAGCATCGACACTCAAACCAAAAAGCAAATCATTTTGAAACCTAGAGGTAGCGGTTCTCTAGGAGGTGTCATCATTCGTTCCCTCTTAAAATGGGATCCTAATGCTCCCAAAGTCGTCCCCAAGAAAAAAGCCACGCCGAAACGTACCCAGAAGAAAAAGAAAAAGAGCAACGGTGTCAAGACCAGGTCACAGCCTCAGAAAAAGAAAAAGAAAAGTCCACAGAAAACAGCTTCTACTCGCAAGAGAGTGTCTCCAAAACTTCTCCTCCAGTGGTGACACCCTCTTCCTCTTTAGCGGCAGTGGCCGCTGCTCACAAAGTACCTGCCCAAAAAATTAAAGTCCAAGGGAGAACAGGTGTGTTACAGAGTTTACTGGATTTGTCCAAGAAAGAACTGTCCCGATTTAGTCCGTTGCGAACTCCTCCACGACGTGTGTTGCCTGTCATCAAGTTGATACGACGTAAAGACAATCAGTGGCGACGCATTCCAGTATAAAACGACCTGAGGCAAACCATATGGATCAGTGTTTTTTTGTGCTGCTGCACGTCCAAAGATGTCCCCGCCAAGAAGTGTACACCGTTACCATCGTCGTTCTTCTTCTTCGGTCCAAAAAGGAAAAGGAAAACGAAAAAGACAGTCACGTCATCCTAAAAAGCGCTTAGTCAAACATCGGCGTCACTCTCTGAAAAGACACACTCGTCCAAAGAAAAGGAGAATCCACCAAAAGGGAGGTTTCTTTGGCCCTTTCCTTGAATTCGATAAGATAGCCGATAAGTTTGTCTCAAGGGTAAAGGACAGGCTCCAAAAAAAATAAGATAAAAAGACGCATGTTGAGCCATGGATATCAGTGTATTTTTTGTGCACCAAAAGATGTCACCTCATCGTCGTTCTCCTGTCCAGAAAGTAAAAGAAAAAGACAGTCTCGTCATTAGAGAAAAAGCTTAGCCAAACATCGACGTCACCCCCAGAAAAGACACACTCGTCCAAAGAAAAAGAGGAGCCGTCAAAGAGGAGGATTCTTTGGCGATTTTGGAAACAACATCGTCACCTTTATGACGAAGCGATAGTCTCCCAAAAAGGATACAAGACCGTGTGACAAGTCATCGACGTTAGTGTATTTTGGTGTGTGTCCCGGAATCAACAAACAAAGATGTCCCCCCGCAAAAGACATGCCTCTTCTACCCCCAAAGGAAAGAAAAGGAAAGGACTGCCTCCTCGTTTAGTCAAACATTGGGACATGTTGTCTGTCCTGTCCAAAGCTCCTCCACCCATGCGAAAACAACTCATTCAAACTGCCTCCAAAGATGTCATCGATACGATGAGCGAATGTTGTCTGAACGTCTTGAAAGGCACAATAACTTTGACTAAACATCAGAAAAATTGCTTAGCCAAACATCGACACGTTCTTCGCCAAATGGTCCAAAAGAGAATACCCATTCGTCAAAAGAAAAAGATGTTGGTGCAACGCGGAGGATTTTTACCCCTGTTAGGACTTATTACCAATGTAGCGAAACCTATACTGAGTGCCATGGGACATATTATACCCGCCCTAATTCCAAGATAAAAGACCAAGAAGATAAAAGGGACCTCTGAAATCAAACGATCTCAGACGTGATCCTTGAAATCTGATGGAAGGACGAAAACTAGCTTTAGTCCCTTACAAACGATGGATGGAATACCATCGTTGGCAAGAATAATGAACCCCACATTTACCTACCAATCCTCATTTGACCGAGATGTCCCAGTTACAACACGAATTGCAATCGTTGATGGATCACAGCGATTTGTCAGAAACGGAAAAATAGCAACGGTACGGTCAGTTGTTGGAACGACTGAAACTCTTTCACCAAAAAGCTTTAGACGAAACAGCTCAACCCACTCTGAAAGATTTTAAGGCCTTGATGAAAAGTTCACCACCACTACTACGACCACTACCACTGCCAGTAGTCAAGACAGAGGCAGCCGCACGGTTGCCTGAGGAAGAAGAGGCAAGAGAAGTCTTTCAAACACCGTCAGCAGCTCCCATCCCTAGTAGGATTGCAGCGTCCTTGTTGACCCCTTCCCCTACACCGCAACGAGAAGAACTTAAAGCTTGGGTTAAAAAGATGATGTGCACTCCTCCTTCGACAGAAGTGAAAAAGAGAGAAGGGAAAGCAGAAGTGAAAAAAGAAAAGAAGACCAAAGCCATTCCATTACCACCACCACCACCACTACCTTCCACTTCTACACCCGTGGCACATCGGACACGTAAAACCGTTTCTAAACCACCCCCTCGTCTCATTCAGAGTAGCATCAGTAAAGATTGGATCACTTATCAAAACATGGAGAAGGTGTTAGCCAACATTTACTACGATCCATCCCATTGCGCAGGTTACGGAGGAGTTCAGAAATTGTATCGAGGTGCCAAAACTCGACTGAAAAGTATCCGTTTACCTCATGTGCAACGCTGGTTACAAGAACAAGCCACGTACACCTTACACAAGCCCATTCGACGAAAATTTTCCAGAAGTCGCACCCAAGTAGAGGGTATCGATCACCAATGGCAAGCCGATTTAGCCGATGTCTCTCATTTAGCCACCTACAATCGTGGCTACAAATATTTGTTTTGTGTCATCGACGTCTTTTTCAAATTTGCTTGGGTCGTACCATTGACTTCCAGTTCGAGCAGTGAGTTAGTGCGAGCCCTGCAACTGGTGTTGAAACAAAGTGGTCGTCACCCTCTTCGATGGCAAACTGACAAAGGCACCGAATTTCTAAACCAAGCTTTCCAAAAAGAATTGAAGAAACGTGACATTCATTTTTTCACCACCGAGAATCCCGAAACCAAAGCCAGCATTGTGGAACGTTTTCAACGTACCTTGAAAGAACGCATGTGGAAATCTTTTACGCATCAACACACTCTCAAGTACATCGACGTCTTGCCACACTCGTCCAATCGTACAATCAATCTTACCATCGGAGCATAGGGTGTGCCCCCAAGAAGTGACTCCTGACAACGAAGTGACCGTCTTCGAGCGCCTGTTTGGTCCGTCCCCGACAGTGCCTGTCCCCAAGAAAGGTGAAGTGTTGGCATCAGGAGATTGGGTAACCATTGGCAAAACCAAACGCACTTTCGACAAAGGTTACTTATCCAATTGGACCACCGAATTGTTTCGTGTCACCGAACGTGTGCGTGGCCGTCATCCTCCCGTCTATAAATTAGAAGACATGAACGGAGAAGTGTTAAAAGGAACGTTTTACTTGCCTGAGTTACAACGTGTGACCAAAAAAGAAGACGACGTGTACGAGATCGAAAGCATACTCGATCGAAGAACCCGAAAAGTAGGAAAGAAATGTGTCAAAGAAGTCAAAGTACGTTGGAAAGGATATCCTCCCAGTTTTGACTCTTGGATCGACGCTTCGCAACTCATTGACTATAAAAAGAAGTGACCATCATGCCCTTCAACACAACCTCAGCTACTGCAGTGACCACTCCGTCGCCCAGTTCTTCTCTGCAAGATCTACAAAAGCAACCCTTGTGGGTGTGGTGTGGAGAACGTGTGCCTAAAACGCAAATCGTCTTTTTCTGCCAAATCTTTGTGGTGTATTGTGTCATCGGTGCTGCCATTGCCAATTTGAGTTTGCAACAAGGAGAAAAACAATTGTGGACTATTTTACTTAGCAGTTGCATTGGTTACCTTCTTCCCAATCTGTCTCTGAAATATTCCTCTAACGGAAACAACAACAACAACGGGAGTCTTGCGTCCAACGTTAGTCACCAATCCAATCACAACAATCCTCTTTTAGACACTCCTCTGACTTCCAGTGACTCCTCAGACACTAGAACTGTGGAATTATGAACAACCAATTTTACTTAACGTTACCCAGTGACAGTTCCATGGAGGTGTTTCCCAATAACACTTTGTGCTGTTTCTCGGCCAGATTACCTCAAGCCATCCAATTGGATCACGAAGCCCATTGGGAAGTAGCTTTAGTGGAAATGATTCACCCTACACAAATCAAAAACATCGTCGAAAATGAAAACTCTTTTACGGTAGAAGTTTATGACGAACAAGTGCAACAAGCCATGGATGAACGCGCTATTACAGCTGACTTTATGAAATCACAAGACCCCAAAACTAAACGAACCACTTATCTTTTGAAAATTCCTGCGGGCTATTATTTTAGTGGTCAACATTTGGTGAACACCATTCCTGAGAGGTTCAATTTCATGTTTGGTAAAGCCTTGGAGAAAGCCAGAAGAAGTGTCACGATCGAGTACCACAAAATAGCTCGTCGCCTAATGATGAAATTTTCAGAGGACAAAGTATTGGCCATTACATTTTGTCCTGAATTGTATGACATTTTGGGTGGAGACCCCAAGTTGATCAAGATGAGAAACGAAATACCAGCTATGACCGATAACTTGGATTTTGCGAAACATTTTCGATTCCCTGTAGAAATGAACCAAGGACTGAATTTGATTTTTGTGTACTCCGATGTGGTGGAGTACAACGTAGTGGGACACACCTCCGTACCGTTACTGCGTGTCATTCCTTTCAAAGTGGATTCTGCCACGGCTGCTAACGAGGAAAGTGGAAACACCTATCACGTTCACCGCGAATTTGTACATCCTCACTATTTGCCAGTCAGTAAGTCTTATTTCGACACTGTCAACATTACGATAAAAGGAGATCTGGGACAAAATATTCCATTCACCAAAGGGAAAGTCACAGTAAAACTCCATTTTTGAAAACGATTACTCTAACTTTTTGTCAGTCATGTATCCTGTGTACCAAGGAGTCGCTCGACAGCGAGGACATGGTTTAGGTGATATGCTCAAATCGGCCTTTCGTACAGTGGTTCCCGTTTTGAAACCGGTGGTGACACGGGGATTGCACGCCTTAAAAGATGCCGCGTTGACGCAAGGTAAAGAATTTCTCCAAAATGTCATCATTGACAAATAAAACCCCAAAGAAGCTTTCTTGAGAGCAGGCAAAAATGTCTTACTTCAAACGGGCAAAGACCTTTTGGGTCGGCGAGAAACTCCTATAAATGCCCTGGGCAATGCCGAGTCAGGCATTCCTGTTTCCCTGACGCCACAGCAAGGACAAGGCAGAAAAAGACGACGAAAACACCCCTTGAGAGGACTTCACACCCCTAGAGCTAGAAAGTCTAAGAAAAGAAAAACTGTCCGAGAGTTAGACGTTTTTGATTATTAAGAAAAAGAAAATGATGCACCGAGAGTCTTGTGCTTGTTCCAAGTCGGAACTGGATCTGTTTGCCATGCCACCCACCATGATGACGATGCAAGAATCCCAATGGGTCGAATTTCATCCCTTCTCCTCTTTGACGGATTCAGCTCTCATCGAGTTTGAAATCAAAGGACAGCCCGAAGATTATCTCGATCTGAATAGCAGTTCCTTGTACCTAAAACTGAAAGGGATCAAAACCGACAACACCAATCCGGGACCCGATGCTAGAGTAGCTCCCGTCAACAATTTCATGCATTCCTTGTTCAGCGAAGTGGATTTGTACTTGAATAACAAACTGGTCTGCAGCAGTATGGATACTTACCCTTACCGAGCGTACCTAGAAAATCTCTTGACGTACGGAAAAGAGGCCAAGAACACTCATCTGGATGCTTGCGTGGTATGGAAACCTGACACCGCAGGTGAAAACACGTTTAACGACACAATCCTGACAGCCGATGACAATCCTCACAGTGTGGGTTTTAACAACCGTCGAAGAAAAATCCTGCAAGGTCGTAGTTTAGAACTGATGGATCGTTTGCATTTGGAAATGTGGTTGCAAGACAAGTATTTGCTGAACGGAGTGGATATTCGCCTGAGACTCAATCGCAGCAATGTCGCTTTCCATTTGATAGCTCATGCCAACGAGTACAAAACCATCATCCAAGAAGCCAGACTTTACGTGCGTCGTGTAGAAGTGTTACCTAAAGCGGGAAACGACATCAGTCAAACATTGAGCAGATCGACCGCCAAGAATCCGATACGACGTGTAGAAGTGAAAATATTCACCATTGCTGCTGAACTCCGATCCAAGATCGAAGATCATTTGTTCCAAGGACAGTTACCCAAACGTTTAATGGTTGGAATCGTCAGTAATGCAGCCCTCAACGGAGCCCACGATCAAAATCCTTTCCAGTTTAAGCACTACAGAGTGTCCAAGATCGAAGTCAGTCGCGATGGCAAGACTTTGTGTACCAGACCTTTCGAACCTAACTTTGTCCAGAAGAATTACTTGAGATCCTACTTGTCCCTGTACGAAGCTACGGGACAACTAGGAACCAACGGCAGTCACGGTATTTCGTACGAAGATTATGTAGGAGGTTACACTTTGTGGGCCTTTGATTTCACTCCAGACCAAGGCAGCGACAAGGGACATTTCCAACCTATAAAATCCGGTCAACTGTGTGTGGAACTTCAGTTTGCAGAAGCACTCACTGAGACGGTCAACGTCATCCTGTATGCTGAATTCGATAATACCATAGAAATCAACAGTTTGAGAGAAGTCATTCTAGACTATTAGACACAATGGAAGACTCCTATCCCTCATTGAACGATAGAGAATCTTTGGACATGGAATGGGAGGATAGCGTGAAAGCAGAACCCCAAGACCAAGACAAAGAGGACGAGGTAGTAGTCAAGTCCAGATGGCCAGAACAAGAACAACATTTAGTGTCCTGTTTTGCTAAACACCTAGCGAATACAATTACGGAATTGTCCAAGAAATATTGTTATGGATGTCAGAACGGTCATCCCAGTCAAATTCAACACGATAAATGTATGATGATGAGTCAAGAAGAAAAATTGGACGAGTATCTGGACGAAGCTTGGAGTCTCATCTCAGAAGAAGCAGTGTTGCATGAATGGTATAAAGGCTTGCGTGATCTTTCCTGCCCTCCATTGACTACTCTAGAGATCTATAGCATCGAAGCTCTCTTAGCCCAGAGTGCGGAGACAAGGCGAAGAAACGGCTACTTGACAGAGCGTTTCAAACAAAAAGTCAGAATTGAATTGATGACTTATCATTACCTGTGAAAAAAACAACAAAACAAAAAAATGGATACCTAGGAACTTTATTACCTTTTGAACAATAGTTCGTATACTGCTTCTTGGAATCCTGTCGTGTGCGCTAAAGATGAACTACCTCATCGCAAACCTCAAGACCATCAAGCTTATGTCATCAACACGGACGAAAGTCATCTTCCAGGGACTCACTGGGTTGCCGTCTGCTTCCCTCAAGAGAATTGTGTGGAATATTTTGATCCGTATGGATTACCTCCTTTGGAAGACGATATCATTGACTTTATGAGAAGAAATGCCCAGACGACACGATACAATAATGTGAAATTGCAAGGCACAGATTCCATGGTGTGTGGACAATATTGTGTGTATTTTCTTCATCAACGCAGTCTTGAATATCCTTTAGAACATTTAGTGACTTATTTTGATTGTCACTCTTCTAGAAATGATGAGAAAGTAGATCGATGGTTTTGTGACCATTATAGTTATCTTTTGTCTTTAGCTAGGAAACGTAGTGTACATCAATGGCCTCATAACTTCCATCAATGGAAATCTCACATGACTTCACAACGTTGTCAACCTTGTTAAAAATAATTTGTTTGATGTTACTTGTGACTTATGACTTGTTACTTGTTGGTTGAATGAAAAATGTTGTGTTTTGGAAAAATGTGTCGTTTGTTTTCAAAAAGCACTGTGAATATATGCTCTTTGACTTTCTCTCTATCCCTCACCATGACATTCGCTATCATAGCTTTCCGACACTAAAACCGAGTAGGGATGTTTTCTGTCGCGTCCGCGTTTGAACCATATAAAGCGGGTTGTTCTCCAACATAGAAATCAGCAAACATACTGCACACAGGCATGTGGACAACAAACCATTCACAAACTTTAAGCATCACCATGCAGCATGCAGCATGAACGCACACACCCAACTAATAGCATGAGTTTAAAAAAAAAAAAACCAAAAAAAAAAACCATATTTTTCTTGTCCTTTTTATTAAAATATAACTTTCCCAATGCAAATGTATAACTAACACCCCCTCCTACCAACTTATCTTCCACACCTCCTCCTACCAACTTATCTCCCACACCTTCCCCATCCCCACGGACAAGCGGCTGCACACAGACGTACAGTCAACAACCCAGTCACAAACCTTAAGCATGACCATACAACATGGAACGCACAAACCCAACTAACAGCATGTGATTACAATTATTATTTAAAAATTTCTTTTCTCTCTATTACAATACAAATGTATAACTAACACTCCCCCTAACACCTCGAATCGGACAAGCACCAATGCAAGGGGCGGTCCAGGAAGATCTACCTGCTGCCCCACAAACCCCCACCCTCACGGACAAGCGGCACAATCCGGACAAACATCAAGGTAAGGGGTATGCCAGGTAGCCCTACCTGCTGCCCCACAAAACCCCCCTCCCCATCCGGACAAGCGCCCAGGCAGCGACAACACCCATCTTCATCCGGACAAGCAAGATAGAACAACAAAAATAAAGAAGAAACCAACCCAAGATGGAAAATAAAGAAGCAATATACGACAACAAAATTAAAGAAGAAACAATCTAAGAAGAAAAATAAAAGAATACAGACAACACGCAGCAAAAAGGAAAATAAAGAAGACACAAACTATACACCACGGGAAGCTATCGTCAACCAATAGACAGAAACAGCAAAATGTGCAGAGGAAAGATGTGCATTGCCACGCAATCGCAATTAGCCACTTCAGAAGACGCTCATTGCCACCCATCAACAACTTGCCAATTGAAAAGATCAATAACTTGCCAATTCGAAAAGATGTAAATGACTACACAACACAAATTGCCAGACAAACATCAAAGCAAGGGGCAGTCCAGGCCGCACTGCCTGCTGCCCCACAAACCCCCTACCAACCCCACCGGACAAGCGTAACATACCCCTGACAAGCTTACGGGCACCTCCGGACAAGCATAGCATACCCCGGACAAGCATACGGACACCACCGGACAAGCATGCCATACTCCGGACAAGCGTACGGACAATAATAAAGGCAAGTTGCGGTCCAGGGGACCCTACCTGCTGCCTTACAAACCCCCATCCCCACCGGACAAACATAGCATACCCAGGCACGGACAAACTCAAAGCCAAGGGGCAGTCCAGGAAGCTCTACCTGCTGCCCCACAAACCCCAACCAACCCCACCGGACAAGCATAACATACCCCGCACAAGCGTACGGACACCACCGGACAAGCATAGCATACCCCGCACAAGCGTGCGGACACCACCGGACAAGTGTAGCGCACCACCGAACAAGCGTTCGGACGCTATCGGACAAGCATTTTATATCCCGGACAAGCGTACGGATAATAACAAAGGCAAGTGGCGGTCCAGGGAGGTCTACCTGCCGCCACACAAACCCCCATTCCCACCGAACAAGCATAGCATACCCAGGTACAGACAAACACAAGCAAGGGGCAGTCCAGGAAGCTTCACCTGCTGCTCCACAAAACCCTACCGGACAAACACAGCGAATCCATATCGAGCAGCAATTAATCCTCGCAAGAAGGAGGTATTGCAGAGCACAGCTCGACATGGACAACCAAGGGTCTTCACTTTGGCTGAGGAAGACCCGACATAAACCAACCTTGATCCTTTCGACCCCTCATCAAAAAAAAATTTTAAAAAAATTCTCCAATTACGGATAATTATTAGGAGGGCACACCTCCGTCCAGACTGGCAAAGAATTTCGGAAAACGGACACGTACACTAAGTACACAAAATTCAAATTTAATCTATACCCAACACACCAAATTCACAAAGCTTGATAAATTACACAGGTGACTTACACAATACTGGCATAGGGCAGTCCACTAGCACAACTGGACCACATTTGACACTAAAACCGGTCCCGCCTTGTGGTTGGTTTTGGGTGTGCCTTGGATGGCTGTTCCCTTGGTCTTTTCGTGCCGTTTCTGCGCTGCCTCCCTTCCGGATCTCTTTCCGCCTCCGCCTCGTTACGGACGTGTCTGCTTGCTGCTGGGTATATGATCTGAAAGCAAACTAGGGGGCTATGATGGCACCATATTCATATCCCCCAGGAGGACGTGAGGGCACAATACTCACACCTCGAAGGGCCCAGCCTAGGGCTCTGAGAGGCAGTGGTGGCACCATACCCACACCTCCGAAGGCCCAGACTAGGGCTATAACCAGTCGCGAAGCACAGAGTGCATATGCGATTATAATCCTTCAGTCAGACTTCAGTCAGTCTGACCATCCACTGTTGACTCGTTAACCTATGAACATGCCTTCCAGACTAGCCCAGCTGAACGAAGCTTACGTCAGTTTACATCGTGTCAGGCTAAACCTGATACCGAAGCCTGAAGAGATAGAGAATGTCAGGATGTTATCCATAGCCCAAGACCTAATAGAAGAAGTCTTTAGAGAGGAAATTAAGAAAGAACAAGAAGAATGGACTGAGAAATACAGACTTAGAGAAGAACAACTGCAGCAACAACAGCAGCAGCAGCAAGAACCAGACAGAGGTTTTGTGGACTGCCGTGTGGACACCAAAGAATTCTCTTTCTCTTTCTGCAGAAGCAGGCCGTATCGTATAGGAAAGCCTGCCGCCAGACGGGGACGCAATCTTAGACAGTAAAAAAAAGATTGCCATTACTCCCGTTAACAAAAAAAAAACAGCCCCTTTCAGGGCTACCCAATGCTCTCGAAAAGACATACTCATTCAATTGCCAAAAAAATATTTGTGTGTTTCTATGTTAAAAAAATAGAAGTGTGTCTATAAGCACTTCGTTTCTCTGTCTTGTCTGATAGTGTATGTCTGTGTTTGTAAATCAAAAAGTTAACGTGTTTCTTTTAGGTCCGCGCGTTCCATGGGATGGTAATAATGATATAGTAAATTTTGGTATTAGGGAATGTTTTCCTTCACGTCCGTGCTCCACGAATATAAAGCCAAGCGCACGTCAGTCTGGCTGGACTAAATGTGACATTAAAACCGACCTAGCCGTTAGGTCGGGGCGCGTGGTGGCGGGTGTTAGTGTGCCCTGTGTGGCTGTCCCCGGGGCGCTTCCGTGGTGTTTTTGCGCGGCCTTTTCTGGGTTCCGTCTCCTCCTTTCCTCGCCAGCTGTGTGGATGTAGACTGTGTCAAAGGTCAGAGGTGAATCGGAAAAGCTTTGGTAAAGGCCCAGCACTTGGGCTAAAAGCCCAGCACGGGGCTAAGTGCCTCTCTAGGAAAGCAATGTCGCCCAGCCTGGGGCGGCATCCAGCCGAGGCCGAGTGCCTCCCTAGAGGGGCTATTGCCCAGCCTTGGGCCTGGAGTGCCCCAATAGGGGCCTCTGGTCCAGCCCGGGACCTACAGTCGTAAAGCACATGGTGCATAAACGACTATAATCCCTTAAGTCAAGTCAGTCTGGCTACCCAACGTTGAGCTGTTAACGTGAAAGAAAATGAGAAGCAGAACTGCAAAATTGTTAGAACTCAAAATGCACCTGGAGTATGCCAGGCGTTTATTGAAAGAGCTAGCCATGGAAGCTAATGAAGAAGAAGCCAGGATAAAGGAGGAGGAGGAAGAGAAGAAAAAGAAAGAAGAGGAGAAAGAAAAAAAGCAAGGGATCTTGCCTCACCTCATCATGAGCCCTGTGTGTGAGGTCAAGCCTGAGGTGAGGACACCTCCACAGCCAGTACGACGTCAGCTGCAGCCACAACCACAACCACTAACAGCAGTACAACTTATCCACGGTTGTGGTATAGGAAAAGGACGGAAGCCTTCACTATCCCAGAGACGGAAGATTGGGAGAGTGAAGCCAGTCAACCTCCCTCTGCACTCCCAAGAACAAACATCAATTGGGAGCAGGACTGGAGCCGTCGTTGCGTCTGTGGGGTTAGACCTGGGAGGTGCCACCATTAGCCAGGTGCAATTGAGTTCAACGAAAAAAACAGCCCTTCTCAGGGCTAGCCAGATCTCTAGAAAAGAGAGACTATTCAATTTGCCAATTGGTGTGAATGTAGAGTAGTGTGACTATAAACACTCACTCCTTTACTGATGTGTATGCGTGTTTCTTCTCTTCCTTCGTTGGTGTGGATAGTAGATAGGTGTGTGTTTTATGCGTTCTCCTTCATTGGTGTGGATAGTATATGGGTGTGTGTTTATGCGTTCTCCTTCGTTGGTGTGGATAGCATATGGGTGTGTTTTTCTTCTCATCCGTTTGTGTGGATAGTATATGTGTGTTTTTTCTTCTCATCCGTTTGTGTGGATAGTATATAACGTGTGTTTTTTCTTCTCTTCCGTTTGTGTGGATAGTATATGTTTTTTCTTCTCATCCATTTGTGTGGATAGTTTATGTGTTTTTTCTTCTCATCCGTTTGTGTGGATAGTATATAATATGTGAAGTGAGTGCTTCATTGGTGTGGATAGTAGATAGGTGTGTGTTTTATGCGTTCTCCTTCATTGGTGTGGATAGTATATGGGTGTGTGTTTTATGCGTTCTCCTTCGTTGGTGTGGATAGTATATGGGTGTGTGTTTTTCTTCTCATCCGTTTGTGTGGATAGTATATGTGTGTTTTTCCTTCTCATCCGTTTGTGTGGATAGTATATAATATGTGAAGTGAGTGTAAGGAATGTTTTCCTTCACGTCCGTTCAAACTTACTAATATCAGTAACCTGTAAAGGAAATTAAATGTTACCAAAACTGAGTTCACCCATAGTCAAAGCGGTTGCAGACCTTCTTCCTTCCAAACACACTGACGGTGATATCAGGGTTCAGTCGTTCAAACTTACTAATATCAGTAACCTGTAAAGGAAATTAAATGTTACCAAAACTGAGTTCACCCAGGTGCTGTTTGTATATTCAAGGCTGATCTGTACTATCACTCACGGGATGTAACACCGAAAATAGCACCCATTCAAAACATCGGTAGTCATTATTTTTCACATTTATCACTGACTGCAGTCGAATACATACTGGCATTGGAATATAATTCAATCCGCAGAGAGGTTATAATGGAGAAATATGCACTTCAACTAGCAGATCTGTCAAGAGTCCATCCTGATCATATATTTGTGCATTTTTTTACTGGAGAATCTTTTCAAAGCTTTGGTCTCGGCGTCTTTGCGGTTTAAAATTAACAGAAGACCACCATGGAGCCACAAGGTTGTGATTTTTAATTTATCCTTGCCATGGTTAAGTGATTTACTCAAATGCACATATAAAACAATATCTATAATTTCAAAAGTGTCTGTGCTCAGTAACATGCGATTCATGGACGCATGATTGAAAAAAGTTTCATGTATTTTCTTTGCATGTATTCAGTCAGAATAATTGCCAGATAATTTTCTAATTCATCACCAAGTTTATGTAGCTGAAACTCAGGTACTTGTAATTGCTGTGCTTCTTCAGTGATTTTAGTGGCAATGGCATGTGTCCTATGGCAACGTTGCTCTTGTTTAGCAGGGGGCCCCGAGTGGCTGAGTGGTCTAAAACGCTCACCATTACAGATCACTGCCATCTCACCTCTGACTGCATGGATTCGAGTCTCTGGTTCGGCCAATGTGGTTATGTAAGAAAGCTTGCCAGTAGCTTCTCATGGGTCAGTTGTTCTTTCCGGGGTTTTCCCTGGTTCTTCCTCCACCATTTATACTGGCCACCATGTATAGCCTATCTTGTGCTGAAAAATGGCATTAAGCTCTACAACAACAACAACAACTTGTTTAGCAGCATTGGCAGCAATACAATATGGTCATGTTCATCCTCAACCACTCATGCAATTTCAGCTTGCCAGGCTCGTTTTGGAATTTGGATATTTCACAAAGCTGTCTAGCAGTCTGACACAGTTCATCGATAGTACCTAATAATGCAAGTTTATCAGCATTTTGCATGTGGTTTGGTATTCGACACAGCATTCTTATATAAGGTTAGTCATTCTGAGAAATTTGTGTATTATTGGTTTTACTTTACATGGATGAGAAACTGCAATAGCTTCAATCCTGGCTATTATTTAGATTACTTCTGTCTATTTTCTCAACGTTGTCAGGTGTTTCTACAATTATATTTTTTGCACATCTTCGTCTGCACGCTCAGTAATACTCAAGTGCAGATCCTCATGGCTGGCAAAGCTGATGATATGATTTGACTCTGATGCCATATTTATAAGACATGGCTAAACACCTATACCAAAACTTAATGCATTCAAATGCGATTTACAGTATTCATAATGGCATGTTCTGTTACATAGTTCACATTTTCCAAGACACACTTCTGCAGCGTTTGTATTGTAGTGCCATTGAAGTTTTATATACGCACTGCATTATCAAATTGTATCATTTTTCCACTGCTGTTTCTGCTGTTTGTTTTCCAGTTACCACTGCATTATCTCCTCTTCTGCATGATGTGGTATACATATGTATGTTAATATCCAACTTATACATTACAATTTCACAACAGAGTTTACGTGTTGGCTTTACTGTAATTCAAAATTGTAAATCAGGTTTTTGCAAATAAACAGGCTAATTCTTTTTGGCACCATAAATTCCTTTTCAAACCTGAATAAAATATATTCCAACATTGCTTCAGTCCAGATGAGCTCAAATGACCAAACACAAAGTATTGCCTAAACTCAAATATGACCAGATTTCCTACATTTGTATCCAATAATGGCAAAATGTCTTGGAATGTTTGTAAATTTTCTCAATAGTTTGTTTCATTGTTTTTGGTAACAGCATCTTAAAATTTTCCAGTGCTTGTGCTGCTTCACTTCTGCTTCACTGTACATTATTTCATGACACTTCTGAAGATTGGTGAGTATGGATACCATTATTATATTAATACTAAATGTATCACTCAAATTAATTTATTCCTGGTGTCCTTCAGTATTGCTACTATATTCACCTTACGTTTAATGTCATCATCATCATTGCTGCATTCATCTGTTTCATTATCTGTACTCAACATAGCATCTTTATTTTTCTTGCACAATATGAAACAATGACTTTTCAGGTTTTTTTTTAATAATATTCACAATTTACCTAGTTGCTGCTTGAAGATAATTCCTAAGTTTATTAATTTATCAATATGTTCCAGAAATGTTTGAAGTCTAAAACATTTTTTTGGGCCTCATTGACAAATCTGTATAATGCATTCAAACAAAACAGTGATTGAATTTTTTTCTGTAACATTGCACACACTCCACTGAACTGGTACAATAATGCCACAATTAAATATGTCCATAAATTCTTTAAAAATACTACATGCATGAATCTGTGCATCTTCTGCCATTTATATATAATGCAGTAATTGTTAAGTAACAAATATTTTCTGTCACAATTGGTGTAAAATATTCTCTGCAACTGTAAAATATTCTGACACAGAAAATATCCACACTGTATAGTGGCCGACAGTAATTTCTGTAGCATGTCCACAATCAATAACTAAAATAGGCCCAACTGAAAACATTACCATGCTGATAATTATCATAATAAAGTCATTTTTACCACAGTAGTGTGACAACAGGTGATTTTATCAGTTACTGTTATGGGTCACGGCCTTCTACATCCATGACCATCCTCTTGCATTGGATACATATTGGGAACTTTCGTGGATTACAATCCATAGGTTCACATGCATACACGATGATATGAGCACAAAGTCATGGGGGCAGAAGACTGTCTCCAACTGCTATTTCACTACTTCTCAAATACAACCCAGAGCATCATCTTGATGATTACAATCTCATCAACAAAACCAGAATTCCCAATGGTCTTTCTAACACCAATTATTACAGGACAATTCAGGTGCTCAAAATCCGACTACCATCTTTGTGTGTTTATCACAGTTGGGCTAATATCGGACTACAACTGTCTGGTTCTTGATGCGAATAACTCGCTTGCATTTTTGTCAGACTAAGGCAATACCTTCAGTGTAATTGGATTTTCCTTAGGCACATATGAGATTGGATCACTGAATGACAGAGGAAATACTGGTGACAAGTGAAGTCTCAAAATCTACATAGACACGCATGATTCTACACTCAACTCTGCCATTTAGACTGGAAGTCCACAGTATGGAACTGACAATGCACAGTTGTAGCTGATAACTGTTCTTGGTTGGCCTGTAGATATGATATTCCCGTGTACCAATGAATTTTGTGCACAGGATTCGCCAGTACCAGTTACAAATATTGTGCCAGATATCATCAGGATCACCTCAAAGATTCAGGTTAATTTAACCTGTGATGTCCGAAGCAGCAATTACAGTTCAGATTTATGAAATATTGCATCAGTGTTACATATTGCTGGGTTTGCCCCAAATTAATCCAAGTTTTCTCTGACCCTTCTCACCCTATTTTAGATATTTTAACATTTATACTGGGGTGTAGGGTCTGAGCCAACTGCCTATTGAAAACTTGGTCAATTCAACAAAGACATAATTGTTCATGTTACAGTTCTTGGATGAAAATAAGAATAATCATTTCAGACACCATTCAGTGGTGTAACCAGGCCCCAGTAATGCACAATTGCCAGACACTTAAATATTCTCCATGCTATTATTTTCTATAATTAAATAGTAGTTGTACCAGTAAGGAGTAATTGGTAAGAAGTGCATGAAGTGGGGAGACTGTTGAGGGTCTGCCTTTTGAGCAATTATGCTATGTGATCACATTATTCACAGAACTGTGATAGAACCTCAAAGCTAAAATAATTAAAGTGGAATAACAGCTGTGAGCTTAAATTGCCACGAAAACCATTTTACTCTCAAAATAACAATGTATGTGTGGTTCTGGATGCTATTTGTGGACTTGCCGTGGCAACAACCATTCGCTTTGGTGTTGTGGGAATTGCAACTATGACAACTATCACAGGCCCACCAATTGGATTTGCTGCTGAAGCCATATCGATAGTAAGTGTTGTGAATGGTGGCACTGGCAACATAATTTTGTTACATTTACATTCACTAATACATGTTTATTCAGAAATTCTCAGGGCTGCCCTGATATTATCTTTAAACAATATATATAAAAAAAACATTGGTGGCAATATCCAGCTACTGTACTAGTGGCAATATCCAGCCAATGTACATTTGACTGTTGAATATGTATGTAAACTATTTTATTGTTTGTGGAGATACTCTTTATTCTGCAAGTTGAGAATACAGATTCTTGGGCTAATAGAAAAAATGAAAGTCTCAGATATAAAAAAATTTCAACACAAGTTCTTTTTTTATACCCTGTCTACCTTTGCCTTGTGATAATAGGGAAAATTCTCTTTCAGGACTACTTTTGTTTCAAACTTTAGAATTGGTTCAAAAATAATTCTCTAAAAGCAAAGTGAAAAAATAATAGCTCTTCATTAAAAACACATTTATACCAAAATATTACTATCCAAATCTACAACAGGCAGTACCAGACAACTTTTATCACGTTCAGACATCTTCTCAGTATGATTTTAAATATTAAAAAATATGAAATCATTCTGTCCATTTTTGATGGTCATACACAAATTTTCATTGCTATACTTCCAATAACTTGAATTCAACACAAGCCTTCATGGTGTATATCCAATGTAGACAGATACCATGAATTCAAAACAAGCCTTCATGGTATATAAACACTGTAGGCAGGTACCATGCATACAACACAAGCTTTCATGGTGCATATACAATGCAGATAGACACCATCATTCAACACAAGCCATTGTGGTGTATATACAATGCAGATAGAAACCATGCATTCAACACAAGCCTTCATATACACTGTATGCAGACAGTGGTGTCACTAAGGTTGGTGTCACCCAGTGCAGTAACTCATGGTGTCACCCCCATGGACCCCCTTCCTGCAAAATATTTTTATAGACAGTCATTTTGGTGTCACCCCCTCTGATGGTGTCACCCGGTGATGCCACTGTATGCAGATACCATGAATTCAATACAAACCTTCATTGTGTATATACAGTGTAAACAGATACCACGAATTCATAACGCTTCATGTATATACACTGTAGGCAATACCATGCATTCAACACAGCCTTCATGGTGTATATACATTGTAAACAGATACCATGCATTCAACACAAGACTTCATGTTGAGTATATACTGTAGGCAGATACCATGAATTTGACACAGGCCTTCATGGTGTATATACACTGTATGCAAATACCATGAATTCATCATAAACCCTTCATGTATATACACTGTAAGCAAATACCATGCATTCAATACAAGACTTCATGGTGTATATACACTGTAAACAGATACCATGAATTCAATACAAGACTTCATGGTGTATGTACATCGGAAACATACCATGAATTCAATACAAGACTTCATGGTGTATATCCAATGTAGACAGATAATATGAATTCAATACAG
Source organism: Megalonaias nervosa (assembly GCA_016617855.1). Taxonomy (NCBI): domain Eukaryota; kingdom Metazoa; phylum Mollusca; class Bivalvia; order Unionida; family Unionidae; genus Megalonaias; species Megalonaias nervosa. The sequence continues at coordinate 62,476 of JAECUM010091505.1, forward strand.
CCTTCATGGTGTATATATATACTGTGAACAGATACCATCAATTCATCACAACTCTTCATGGTGTATATACACTGTAGCCAAATACCATGCATTTTATCCAAGCCTTCATGGTGTATCTACATTTAAAATTTTATTGGATAACTTTAATTCAATGTTAAAAGTTTATAAATATCATGTGGAGGACCAAAATTTTGACAATTTCTAATATTTATATATCTGGGAATTTTAGGACGCTATGTCTCTAGGAATTTTAATTAAATTAAATACAGTTTAACTTTAAACACTTGTTGTTCTGAGAGTCTAACCAAAACGAGAAATTTGTGAAAAAGACCACCTTGCCAATCCAAATTGCTTTAAATCCATACTGTTTTTAATTTTCCTATTTAACTTTTTAAAAAAGTTTTACCAATTTCATTTGGAATGAGCACAAATATAAGATTCTATTTATCACATGACAAAAAATTCCTGATTTTATTTGCCACCACCACATAATACTGTAGTGAAATGAATTTGAAATACATTGGGAAATACCTTGTCCCTTTGTCTAACAAGCCATCTAGACATTATCTGTGATGCCATAAGGTGTTATTATGTGTTACATATAAAACTATGATACAGATATATTAACCTAAACAACAGTGGTCATGTGATCAAGAGAGTATATAATAAATAGTGTATAATAAATAACCGAGTACATAATAAATAGAGTATATAATAAACAGTATATAATAAATAAACGGTATATAATAAATAAATAATAGTTTCTGCACTACTGAGTATAGTAGCCTTACATAAAAATGTATTGGGCTTATAAACTGATTGCATTGTACTTACATTTTGTCCACAATATCCACCAGTACACATTAATTTATAGACATGTCAATCCAACAGCACACATTAATGTATAGACATATAAAACCAACAGTACACATTAATGTGTAGACATGTCAATCCAAAAGTACTCATTAATTTATAGACGTGTCAATCCAACAGCACATATCAATTTATAGACATGTCAATCCAACAGTACTCATTAATGTATAGACATGTCAATCCAACAGTACAAACACATTGATCTATGGGTATGTCTATGCAACAGTGCAAACACATTGATCTATGGGTATGGCTATTCAAAAGTGCAAACACATTGATCTATGGGTATGGCTATTCAGCAGTGCAAACACATTGATCTATGGGTATGGCTATTCAACAGTGCAAACACATTGACAAACACATTAATTTACAGCTGTCTATCCAACAGCACAAACACATTAATTTAGAGCTGTATATCCAACAGCACAAACACTAATTTACAGCTGTCTATCCAACAACACACATTAATTTACAGCTGTCTATCCAACAGAACAAACACATTAATTTACAGCTGTCTATCCAACAACACAAATACATTAATCTATAGACGTGTCAATCCAAGAGTACACTTTAATCTTTAGATGTATCCAGCTCAAATAATGTAAAATAGAGATAATAATCACATATAAAAAATAAATAGGTAGAAAAAAATTTAGAACACAAAAAATGTCCTCATTTTTCATAGCAAAATGAAATGCATACCAAGGTATATAATAAAAACCAAGTCTAAGATGACAAATTTGTTCACTTGATGGATATCCACTCCTAATAAAGTGATAAAAGTAACTTTTTGTTTACTGTTTTCATTCTGCCATTTTATTTCTGCTATTTCTTTCTTAAATCTTGAAAAGTACAGGATGGATCTGTGTAAATATTAACAACTTTATAAATAATTCATTGCAAATACATTTCATTATTGGTATGCACACACAAAAAATAAGCAAATATGATTTCCACTACTTTAAAATAATAAACATATATACTCTGTTATCCAAATTTTACAATACCGGCTGAATACCAACAAATTTTTTTATTCCAAGTCCACATTTTTCACTCAAATAAGCTTAAAGAATTTGGTGTCCGATTCTTCTGATAGAAATTAGGGTCCAGTTGTCATCTTGTATATTCAACGTTCTGCTCAACATTTCCTACTTCCTTCTTTCATCATACAATTTCATCCTCTCCTCTCTGCCCTGCTCCCACTCCACAAGTTTTTCTAACCCCAGCATGTTAAGCATGACCACTTTCATCAACCTATCACAATCTCCAAAGATACGGACCCCATTTGGGGCCAGCTGGCCCTCTTCTTTCTCGTAACACAATGCATCATACGGTGTTGGCTGTCTGTAAAAAACAAAAACACCACATTATATATATATTTATTCATCAATTTAAATATTTAAATATCCTTACATGTCTAATATTTATCAATATACCTGTATAACCAATCATTCAAATACTCATAACGGAAGTCTCTTTGGAGAATGATCTGTTTTAATGCTGCTAAATCTGACAAAAAAAGACAAATAAAATATAAAAAACATGCTATTATTATCATTAAAAAATTATGTTGCTGTGCTGGCTGGGATATTATTACAAGACAAAGTCTGGAGGATATTTCTAGCTACTCTGTTACAAGCCAAAGACTGGGGGATTTCTCTATAGTTAATCTAGCCAAAGAGTGTGGCATTTCTCTAGCTAACGTATTAGAAGTCAAGGAGTGGTGGATTTCTCAAGCTACTCTATTACAAGCCATGGACTGGAGAATTAATCTATTACTAGCCAAGGAGTGTGGCATTTCTCTATAATTAATCTATTACTAGCCAAGGGGTGTGGCATTTCTCTAGCTAATGTATTAGAAGTCAAGGAGTGGTGGATTTCTCAAGCTACTCTATTACAAGCCATGGACTGGAGAATTTGTCAAAGTTACTCTCCATTACAAACCAAGGACTGGGAGATTTTTCTATCTACTCTATCACAAGCCAAGGACTTGGGGATTTCTTTAACTACTCTATTATAAACCAAGGAGTGGGGCATTTCTCTAGCTACTCTATTACAAGCCAAGGAGTGAGCTATTTCTCTAGCTACTCTATAACTAACTAAGGAGTGGGGAATTTCTCTAGCTATGTTACAAATCAAGGAGTGGGGAATTTCTCTAGCTACTCTATTACAAGCCAAGGACTGAGGCATTTCTACAGCAAACTCTATTACAAGCCAAGTAGTGAGGGATTTCTCTAGCTACTCTATTACAAGCCAAGATGTGGAGATTTTCTCTAGCTACTCTATTACAAACCAAGGAGTCAGGCATTTCTCTAGCAAACTCTTTTACAAGCCATGGAGTAGGGGTATTTCTCTAGCTACTCTATTACAAACCAAGGAGTGGGACATTTCTCTAGCTGCTCCATTACATGCCAAGGAGCAGTGAATTGCTCTAGCTTTACTATTACAAGCAAAGGACTTGGGGCATTTCTCTAGCTAATTTGTTACTAGCCAAGGAGACCACTCTGGTGGCCTAGTGGTTAGAGCGTCTGCCTCGGATGCGGGAGGTCGTGGGTTCGATCCCCAGTCAAGTCATACCCAAGACTTACAAAAATGATACTAACAGCTGCCTCGCTTGGTGCTCGGCATTAAGAGGTTAGTGTTAGGACTGGTTGGCCTGGTGTCAGGATAATGTGACTGGGTGGGACATCATGCTACATGTCTGCAGCATGATGCCTTAGTGCTAGACATCACTATAAACTTCCACAATGCAGACATTGTAGCGATATGACTGAAAAATTGTTAAAGCTACGTTAAAAATCATAATCACATCACATCACTAGCCAATATTTCTCTAGCTCATCTATTTGACGTCGAGGAGTGGTGTATTTTTCAAGCTACTGGTACTCTATTACAAGCCAAGGACTTGGGGGATCCCTCTAGCAACTCTATTACAAGCCATAGAGTGGGGGCATATCTCTAGTTACTCTATTACAAGCCACAGAGTGTGGCATTTCTCTAGCTACTCTATTACATGCCATGGACTAGATTTCTCTGGCTTCTAACTCTTGCTGTTTTAAAGCAACTTAATTTTTCTTTTTTAAATTGCGAGGATATGAAGTCTCCTCCTACTTCCAAAAATTGAAGACACCATAAACTGTTCAGTACAAGTCTGAAAATATACACCAAATATATTATTGTGATGGTTTTCTTATTTTTTATTACTGAAGCTCCTTAAATCTGCTTAAAAAGCAGCTGAGTGATAACTAGAATGTTCTAATGGATGCATAAGTCAATATGCAATGGAAACATAACAGACCATACATTATGTATGCACAAGTCCATGTGTTATGGACACATAACAGACCATTTGATGGATGCAGGGTCATGGCATATATTGGTTTTTGCCTGGCCAAATATGCTTTATAAGCTGCATTACTGGCTGACTGACTTGAATGGGCACTACCTACCATAACAGTCTGATCTAAATGTACTTACTTAATTTCTAATGAAGCTACAAGTGCTAACAGCTTACTGAAAGCACTCTGTCACCAGTAAACAGTTGCTCTTACACAAGTGGTGACTTTATTGGTAAACATTTGAAATGTGTGATACTAGTGTCAAGCTTGGTGATGTTAAATGCAAACAGAAAGCAAGCATGCCATTCTTTTCATGAGTCATTTGTATGCAATATTCAGTCATTTCACTGGCAGCTTACATGACACATGTCAATATTCATTCAATCATTTCACTTGCAGCTTACATGACACCTGTCAATATTCATTCAATTATTTCTCTGGCAACTTACATGACACATGTCAATATTCATTCAATTATTTCTCTGGCAACTTACATGACACCTGTCAATATTTAATAATTTCACTTGCAACTTACATGACACATGTCAATAATTAAATCATTTCACTTGCAACTTACATGACACATGTCAATATTCAATCATTTCGCTAGCAACTTACATGATACCTGTCAATATTCAATTGTTTCACTGGCAACTTACATGACATGTGTCAATATTCAATCATTTCACTGGCAACTTATGACACATGTCAATATTCAATCATTTCACCTGCAAGTTACATGACACATGTCAATATTCCATCATTTCACTGACAACTTACATGACACATGTCAATATTCACTGACAACTTAAATGACACTTGCAATTCTGTATCAGTGTCATGACTTTTGAATAGTCATAACCATCTGTAGGTGCACTGGAAATTAAACCAAAAATTTATCACAAGGAACTGAATGTAACAGCTACTGCACTATCAATATATGGCTTACCTGTTACATAAAATAAGTCTGAGTGGTTTCTTTCCCATCTGTACAAGATCACTGGCTGGAGTGACTCGAAGTGTGGACCCAAGACACAGCACCAGGTCTGCCTTCTTTGCATTTTGTGTCGCTCCTGACAACACTTCATCCTCCAAGTAATCTCCAAAGTTGATGATTGTATTCATCAGGTATCCTTTACAATCCTGTAACGTTGGACAGATTTGTATTTTAAGACAATGTATATAGAGAGAATAGTTGAAAACATCGAGAAAAAATTTTTAACAGTTTAAGGTGAGCTTATTAACCAAGCAAATGTTTTGACTACTTTTTTCATTACGTTAACTCAATTCTGATTGCTTAAAGAAAAACATGATACAGTCATACCCACTTATATCGACATCACTTATGTCAACAAGCCGCCTATTTCGACAAAAAAGCAAAGTCCCGGTCCCTTGGTCTACTATTGCTACCAAAATTGTCATGCTTATGTCGACGTCGAGTTAAAAAAATAAACGTACATGTCGACAGAAGCCCTTGGTCCCACCTGAACAAATCCTTTGTTTTCTGATCATTTATGTCAACAAGCTGCCAGTTCTGACCCATACTTTGTTCAACAATTAGTTGATCTTGCCGCCAGGCTTTAATTTTCCCGCCTAATCATTTATGTCGGCAAGCGGCCAGTTCCGACCTGTACTTTATTGAACAATTAGTTGATCTTGCCGCCAGGCTTTAATGTCGTGGTCAGATAAAATAAAAAAATGGCTTTTGTTTGGTCCTATAAAGTTGGCCTCTCGCGGCGACTTAAATAAAAGCAATGAAATCTGATCAGTTCTTGCATTTTCCAAAGTGATCAGTGATTAAAACAAGTTTATTGTGCTGTGAAAGTTTCCTTTTTAACTTTATTTATATTTACGATGGCTACCAAAGGCAGTGTAAACGCAGATTAAATTTACAGTCTCTGGAAACTAAATATCTGGCTGTTAAGGAAGTTGAGGGTGGGGCATCTCGCAAAGATGTCTGTGAAAAATTTTAAATGTATACCACTTGAGCTGACATTGTTACAATATTGTATTGTAAGAATCATTTTCTTCTAATACCTCATTAGCATGTGTCAATGTATACAATATTATGCCTTCATTAATCATATCAGCCGCACATCTCTTGTTCGCTTTTATTTACTTTTCACAATGACTTCTCTAACTAAATACACATACTGTTTAAACCAACTTGTCGACAGGTTTTCATTTCCCTGTGAACAGCCCCATCCCCTTGGTAGCCTCAATAAGATGGGAACAGACTGACCAAAATCTAGGCCAATATAAGTACATGCACTTGAAGCGTGTAAATTACAATTATGCAACCATGTGCTTATGCCGACATTGAAAATCGTAGTGAATGTTTTTCATATCACGATGTGACTGATGCAATATTTTATTGTGAATTTTATTATACAAAGGTAACTAAAATGTAATTTGTCAATATACATGTGTATTTCACACTGGTTTTGTCTTCATGTAATCAAAATTTGCATTGTTTGTTTTCTCAAAGTGTAAATGCTACTCACTGACGACAGGTCACCCCTTACTGACGAATTTAACTTGTATCTTTTTTTCAGACCCTCCCCCAAACACTTATCTCGATATCTGCCTATGTCGACAATATTTCCTCGGGCCCGAGGATGTCGACATAAACGGGTAGGACTGTATAGCAAATTAAGAAACTCAAACACTCACCATGAGTACTTTTGTTATCATTATTAGCACTATTAACAATGCTAAGTACTTGCATGCACTTCTCAAAGATTAGTCACTTTAACTGCATGCACAATTAGAAACAAGCTAATACCTTATGATAACTGGATTCACATAAAAGATTATCTGTACAACCAATATTAACTACGTGATACATCAAATGATCTCACAGTCACTTTTCCAACAATGTATTGATTTCCCAGTCAGCTTCTCTACTACCATACTGCCTGCTTGGTTGATGGAATTATTTTGTGTTAGATTGAGTGGGGGACCAGATATATAAATTGCCTATCAAATAATTATGTCGAAAACTTTAACAAGATAACGTGGAAAGCATCATTTTTTAGAATGTTCAAAATGCAAATGCAAACTTAACATAACTCAAACTTTTAATAACAAATAATGAAAATCAAACTTGGTCTGTGGACCTTTTTCACATTAAGCTTCCTATTAAATTTAATTCAAATCAATTTTTTTCAAATGTTTTTGTGCAGCAATGAAATTGATAATGCACTGGCAAATTTCCAAGTCAAAGAGGAGTCTGATTGAAAAAGGTGAAAATCCTAGTCAATCAGGAGCCATTAGTCCAGTGTTTGATGAGAAAAGGTGAAAATCCATTTTAATCTAGGTCTTCTTAAGTACCATACCAAATTTGCTTCAATCCATTAAGTCCTCAGAAAGCTTTTGTGTGGAAGCAAAATCCATATGTTACAGACAAAGGAGACATATCAACATCTACAATTGATGGACATAGTTAACCATGTGGTACAAACAGATATGTTGCTTTGGTGTTTTACTGCACAGCAACATGAGTGGTTTAATTAGTGCCAAGCTACTTGGAGTAAAGTGCCTTGCCCAAGGACATGGAAGCTGACCATGGTTCATTTGATATAGACAGATGAAACATAAACATCTGCAAAGGACATGCTTAGGTAATCGTCTATTACAATGGCAGATATGACATCAAAACCCACAATGGACAGGCATAGTTAATCACGTGGTACAGACAAATGAGTTGATTTGGTGCTTTACTGCACAGCAACACTAGTAGGTTATTTAGTGCCAAGGCAGTTGGAATAAAGTTCCATGCCAAAGGACACACCATGGTTCTTGACTTGGGCTATTCTGATACAGACAGATGAGGTATATCAGAATCTGCAATGGACAGGCATAGGTAACCACCTGCTATGGACAGATGAGATATATCAGTATTTGCAATGGATAGGCATAAGTAACCACCTGCTATAGATAGATGAGATATCAATATCTGCAATGGATAGGCATAGGTAACCACCTGGTATAGACAGATGAGATATATTAATATCTCCAATGGATGGGCATAGGTAACCACATGGTACAGACAGATGAGACATCAATATCTGCAATGGATGGGCATAATTAACTGTGGTACAGACAGATGAGACATATCAACATCTGCAATGGACAGGCATAGGTAACCATGTCATATAGACATTAGTTTTATCAGCATCTGCAACGGACAGGAGTATGTAACCATGTCATATAGACATGTTTTATCCACATCTGCACTAGAAGGTATCCAGCTGTAGGTAACCATATAGTAAAGACAGATGAGACATATGAACATCTGGATGGATATTAATAACTACGTTGTACAGACTAATAAAATATAATGATATCTGCAATGGACAGGCATAGGTTACACTATAAACCCTCTCCAAAGAATACAGCTGGGCATAATTATATAAAACCTTTTTCTCACATATCCTTCCTGTGCGATGGTTAATTTTACATCTTTGGCAGCGTTTGGGTGGAACTAATGAATTTCCTGAGACACTTCTGTAGGAAAATGGCCGTTCATACCGTGCCCCACATTTCTCACATTTTTCTATGAAACTGTTGCCGTGAAGCTCTGAGAGTTTTGAATGGGGAATGCCTGAGAGTCGATGTAGACCATCTGTGTTTTGACTGATCAAATGTTTCATGTGACCCATCTCCATCAGTTTCACGAGTGCCTCATGAGTGTAGGTTGGCCGATAGGAGCCGTACGATTTCTTTGCACTCTTCTTGACTCCTTTTTCACCTGCAAAAGAAATTTAAAAATATAACCCCATTTTCAGAATTTCACTTGTCAAAAAGCCTCTTGAACTGGCAAAAGTCAATGGGAAAATTATTTTCAAATATACTTTACACCAAACCTGACACACTCAGATTTCTCTACCATTATCACCATGTTATGCCTTGCACTTTTGAAAACTGTCTGAACACTGACCTACGAGTCAATCCATAACAGAATATGAAATAGTTTTCCTCTAAATATGATCATTTTTACACAGTAAGACAAAATGATGCACACAAAAACCTAAAAAAAAATCCTACAAACTTCCTCTTTAAATTATCAAATGATTGCAGCATTTCAAAATCAAAATTATGATATGTAGATAAAATCTTTATAAACATACCTATATGTAAAACAGTATATGGAGGACAAAGGTGATGGTAACATGATTAAAATGGGTGTCCAAGTTCTACTTTGGGAATGAACCCAGGTTATTAAGCTTAAGTGAGTTTTATTACAACGATAATATATCAATATCATATATTTTGTATATATTGAACGCAACACCTTTTTTTTAGTTTTCTTTTACCATATTCTTTCCTTTTGTCTCTGTCAGTCCATTTTCCATCTATTCCACGAAAATCTCCAATACCAGCTGCTGTTGATATTCCAGCACCCGTGAAACCAATACAATAATCAGCTGATCTGATCATTTGGGCAATTCTCTTGGCTTCATCTTTGACCTTCTCTTCTTCATCATGATATTCTGCAGTTTTTAAAGCTTCCTGAACTAACTGCACCTCCAAGTCAGAGAGCTTCATATCAGGGTTCTTTCCCCTGGCTGCAGATGACAAATATTTCCAACACTTATAATGAAAAACTGCATTTCCTTCCTCAGACCATGCTGCCTTAAGATCTTTTCTCTCATTCTCAGTTAGGTTGAAAGCTCTAACATCAACATGGGCATGCATAGAAGTTATGGCCCCTTCTTTACAGGTGGATAAACAGCAACAAGCAGCCATCAGATATTATCTCCTCTGAAAATGATGCTTTTCTGAAGAAAAAAAATAATTGTATATATTTCCTGTATCTGTGATATTTTTTTTCAAAAAAAGGATACAGAAACGCATTAATGTGTCTGAATCGACATCACTGACATTTTTTTCAGGGGAAAGTTTGCCCCCTTCTTACTGTCAACAAATTTTCAAAGACCAAAATTTATGCATCTCAAAATGGTTTCACCTTCATTAAATATTCCATTTTAAATATACACTTATTTTGACTTAAATTATTATGATTAAATTTTGATTTATCAATGTTCTGACCAAAAAACAAGCTTGCCTGAATATACTCATAAATGAAATGAACTCCATATTTTACATAAGTCATGAAGCTTGAAAACTGATTACACCTAACACTGCCATAGTAACATATCTAAAGAAATAACTATATTTTAACAACTGTTTACAATTATTCTCAAAGCAAACACGAAGGCACAATATGATGTAATTAGTTCCTTTCTGGTGCTATGATCAAATAACTTCAATTTGATTGATTTCTTGCAGTATGTTGGTAAATTCTTTCATTCCATACAGTAAAACCTCCATGCTGTTCTAGAATATCAGACATTAAATATCACCCTGTTCATCCATGCACAGCAGTTCCCTGCAACAATATGGTGCTTTAAATAAAGATTATTAAAACATATTTCATCTAATGATGTCGATAAAATTAAGAGAAAATAGATGTATGATATTGATATGTAAGGTTGCACAAAATGAAATCATAATTTCTACAGGACCCTAATTTTCAATTTTTAGTATACAAGTTTTATTTATTCTGCCTAATCAAGCATTGTCCGGTAGAATCCTGGGAGAGCACTTTCCATTCTGTTTGGTGTGTGTGTGTGTGTGTATATATATATATATATATATATATATATATATATATATAAAATCTTCAAAGAAAGATTCCTAAAATATATTTCATCTTTCAACTGGTAAAACACCACCATTCTTGTTTTATTATAGTTTTCTTTCATTATTACAGGGCCCACAATATTATCTGAACACAGACATATGATACTGTATTGAATCAAATCTTGAATTTGACATGACCCAGATTTAAATTTTTAGTATACGTGTTATTTTGCACTAATAGTAGATAGTAAAATGTACAAGATAAATATTAATTCTAAATAAATCTAACAGAAATATTAACATACTCCGACCAATATGTGTAGAGTAAATTTACCAAATGAACCATGAGCCCCTGACTTCACGATTTTTGACATTACTAAACTGCCTATGCAAAAAAAGTCTTTAAGTTATTTCATTTCATTATAAATAAACAACCCCATTACCACGCGTACCATCGATGTTTTATTTCCTTAAATGAATATTTGAACTGCTTAACGTACCTGGAAAATAACGAGAAATATCAGATTTTAAAACAAATGTAAATGTCACATTTAAGCCCCAAACGAAACTTAATATTTCACACGGTCCGAATTAGCCTAGCTCGTAATTTTGGCCGAATAAGCAATGGTAAGAATCAGCCTGTAACCGTACTTCAGAGGACCGTCACGAACACCTATTATGTAGAAAATTGTGTATATGTTCACATTTTACTTTCATAGCATTGTAAATGTGTCAGTCGCTATGGGCCATCGCACTTGTCAGACAACTTGACAGATCAGCGGATTTCTCTTTATCCATAAAAGGCAACATAATATTTTGAAGCACCCGATACTGCTCTACTGCGTATCATTTCCATGATCACAAAAATCGAGCGTAATTTACCGACGTTCTAGGCAAAATCGTCTTTAAAACTTACTTCTCATGATACTCTAACCGGTTAAAGAATAAGATCTAACATTTTCCAAATTACGCACCTCACACACAGCTCGTCATTTCCTAAAATACACATGCTTAGATATGTTTGTTTACAAGGAAAACAACTCCTACTTCGTTTTGGTCGTGCCAGTTTCCCGATCAAAGGGAAGCTACTCACATGTTTTGACGACTACTTAAAAGAAAACAATTTTATGTCGCTGTGTCGTATCGTCGCTAAGAAAACGACCTAACTAAGTTTGAGTCGCAGGACTCGCACAACTAATTTAATTCACTGCTATGTTATCTTACAAGGTTTCTAAATACTAAAAATAGGACAAAATCTTTTCATTGTGTTTTAAAATAAATCTTTTATCATTTGGTAGATATTTCATGGCTGCATAAAATGTTAAAGAAAAAACAAAACGTATTTTTCTGTTTTTACAGCTACGTAACATTTATTTTATGTGTGAACCAAACAATCCTGCCTTCCTGCAGGTAAATTGCATCTGAACATAGAGCTAGAAATGCCTTTTTGCACTGCACTTTGAAAATGAAATCTACGTTAGTCAGTTTAATAACCTGTCAGGTGCTTTTGCCATAAGCCTACATCAGCAGCAGAGAGGGTGAACAGACCACTTGGCTGAATCGTCATTTGTCTAAAAAAATAAAGGTTCCTACGAAAGCTAAAAAAAAAGGTCAATGACGCTAAACCAAAGCCTCTAACTCAAACGATTTCCATACGGTTGAGAACGGATAATAAATCTTTTGGGTTAGCTCAGTTTTGTTATCAATCGCTGACTTATTTTTTTCAAATTTTTATGCGATTTCATTTACGCGTTGGTCACTCAGTATTGGTCATTCACCCTCTCTGCTGCTACCTTGATAAAATCAAGGACCAAAGATTTTATCCAGACCTACACGATATCTAGATCTTGGATCATGTAAATTTATCGTTATAAATCCGAACGGAACAGATTGTGCTTTTGAAAAGAAATATTTAAATTTAATCATGTCCATGTCCCCTGAACACCAAGTATAATAAATATTCTGCAGAGGATAATTATCTACTCCATTAAACACAACCAAAATATTACAATTATCTCTGATCACCTTAGGTATTTGTGTATATCGTTGTGTAACATAAATCACGTCAGTATTTTTATGTCTACCTCGAGAAAATATTCTAGCTGGATTGGATTGTTTATCCAGCATAACATCATCGTACACTACTAAATTATTAATAAGTCCATCTAGATCATCTACAGATGGTGCCTCATCGATATCGGTAATAAAATCAATAACATCGTTTCCATCTTCGTCCAATATTTTTGCATTTTCATTAAAATCTTTATGTACCCCATAACACCGCTGATCATCTACAGATGGTGCTACCAAATATAACTTATCCCACTTGAGCCATCGCATTATTAGATTAAGCAATAGTTGTGTTTTACCAGATCCAGATGGACCTATTATTATCATTCTAATAGAATTCGGAAGCGCTGGATGGTGCTTTACTGGTTCTTGTTTTCGTGTGGCTGAGAAATCAATTATATCCATATAATAAATAATAAGAGTTTATATTGTGTTCGATGCAGAGTACCTACCGATACCACTGGATTAACAACGATAACAACAAAAAATAAAAGACGTGCAATTACAGGCAAATGTGTAAAATGTGGCACAAAAAAATATAAATTTATTTCATCGACGAAGAACGGTGGAGATATAGCCGCTTCATTAGGGAAATTGCCAGGAGTTCCATGGGCTAAATACCCCGGTGAGAAACATCTTCCTGGATATAATTATTGTGGTCCTGGAACCCGACTTGATATCCGACTTGATGATCAGGATCAACCAAGACCAGGAGAGCATCCAGTAAATAAGATTGATCAAGCGTGTCATGTTCATGATGTTGTGTATAAAAGTAAGGATTTACAACAACGACATCTCGCAGATGTGAAATTGATTCATGCGTTAAATTCTATACCTAATAAATCTCTCAGAGAAAAACTCGCTAGTTTTCTAATAAAATCTGCTATGAAAGGTAAAATAATGCTAGGAGCTGGTAATTAAATATATAACTAATATAATGGAATCTGTTTATTATTCCCCGATAGGATATTGGAGAGGCAAAGCAGCTATTACTAAACTTTCCGAAGCAGCAAAAGTCTCACGTGATGTCGCTGCAGCGTGGTTAGCACGACAGGCAATATGGCAGATTTATCTACCACCACCTAAAAAAATTCAATACGCACATTTTGATGTCAGCGTCCCTAATGAAGTTCATCAAGCAGACTTTTTATTTTTACCGCACGATACTATTAAAACACGTGGACGAAAATCACGCACGTACAAATACGCATTAACTGTCGTTGACGTTGCAAGTAGATATAAAGAAGCGGAACCATTATCAACAAAGACAGCATCTGAAGTTGCATCTGAGTTCGAGCGAATTTATCAGCGAGGACCTTTGCGATGGCCACAATTATTACAGGTTGATCCTGGTAAAGAATTTCTTGGTACAGTATCATCATTGATGAAGCGACATAACGTTAAAATCAGACGAGGACATACTGAAATTCATCGTGATCAGGCAATCGTTGAACAATTTAATAGAACACTTGCTGAGCGGTTATTTGGATATCAATACGCAAAGGAAATATCTACCGACTTTAAGTCCGGAGAGAGATCTTGTGAATGGGTTGCAAGATTACCAGGTGTGATATCTGCGCTAAATAATGAAATTACTCGTGCAACTTCCATGAAACCTTCTAATGCGATTACAAAAAAATATATAACCCGTAGCGATGACAGACAACAACCTCGACCAATATTAGGTAATGTAACTGTAAGATATTTATATGAGCCTGGGGAACTTGAGGGTGGTAAAAAAAGAGCAACCGATCCCATCTGGAGCGTTACTACACATACAATTTCTGACATAGTTAGATCCACTGGAAGACCTGCAATCTACAGACTAGATTCTACAGCCCCTCAGCGTGGATTTGTAAGTGAACAATTACAAGTAATTCCTGCGGATACACAATTACCACCACATACAATTACATAACCAGAACCTCTACGTCGATTGCATTCAAGACAGGTCAGCATCACATTATCACGTGTGTGACCTAGATCGCTATTAATTCTATCTACGGTAAATTGTCTTGGATTATTATTTGAATACTGCCATAGCATCTTACAGCTACAGCTTGCACAATCATTATTCTGTCGTTGTTTTAGCGTTATAATAAATTCAGCATCAATATCAAAGTCACGCTTATTTTTTTTGTCACATTGCTTATAACCCGCTAATTTTTCTTTATTGCAGCAGTGTCATTAGTGATTTCCTCAGTTATCACGTAATCTATAATAACCCTATGTAGTTGAGATATTCTTCTGACTCGAGAAACTGCAAGATAGACTAAATTCGACCATTCAATCCGATCATCTACAATCCAGATATTTGTATCAGAAATAGTTAATCCTTGAGATGAGTGAATCGTTATAGCGTATCCTAATGTCCATGGAGATTTATCCATATTCAATGCGCATTCAACAACATCAATAGCAACCAAAACAATATCATTCAAGACGAGATTCTGTACCCCACCACCAGGAATTTCCACTTCGATATTTTGCCGTCGAGTGTCTGCTGGGCGATAACATAACGGTACAGATAGATCTGAAAACTTTTCTTTATGTAACGTAAATAATTTTTCTTGTAGTTCATCACGAACTATCTTTCTACTTGCGACTATCAAATCAGCGGGTCTCCATAAATTTAAAAAATCACTCATTGTAGTTTCTGGAATTACTTTACGCATTATCTCACATTGTATTTTATCTGGCTGCAGTCTGATTAATCTTTTAAGTTCTTTCAGCGGTTCATCAATGGCTGTACGGTCATCAGTTATTTCTTCATAGTAATCTACATTATTTTTCAGCCATTCATGTGGAGATTGTCCAACAAAAGGTGGTGGTTGACCATGATCACCACACATAATCACAGCAGTATTCTTTAATAACAACCATTCAAGAAATACTTTTAATACTTCTAACGACACCGTGCATATCTCGTCCCATATAATATACTTAGGTATATATTTTTCACCCATTCTTTCAGGAGTCCATGTGTCTCCGCACCATCTAAAGAAACTATGGTATGTACATGATTTTACTCCTCGCTCTTTTATTTCTCTGGCGAGTTTATGTGTAGGTGTTAAAACAATTATATCTGAAATATTATTCATAAATAAGTCAATCGCACGAGTTGTTTTACCTGAACCACCGCATCCATTAAGATAGACGGATTTATGTCTAGCTACAGGATCGTATACAGATGGTGCAGATGACTTTGATATTTGATTACTATTTTTATAATATTTCTCCATAATTTCAACGTCTGCAGATTCAGAATAGCTAAGTATATTTTCTTGCTTTATCCTCCATGTTCCCCATTCACCATTACCGAGTAGCGGTTTTAATAAATCCTTATATTTTTTATCTATGTAAAATGAATCCGTAGCAACCCTGACAGCGTAACGAGGAAATCTATTTATCATCGACAATAGATTTATCGACACATAGGCTAGCATCGAAGATCTTAAATGAGTAAATTGCGGTGAGTCGCCATCAATATAGCTCACAATCGTACCTAGTTTGGTTCCATCTGATAAATAAGCATTACATCGGCTTATAAATGTGTTTTTTTCCGTTGTATCAGCGATTATAAAATCTAGCTCAGTGTCGTCCATAATCAATCTTGTACAGTGTCTTTTATAATCGTATGAACTACCTTGAGTAAACTTACCGATTATCTTTCTACCAAGATCTTTTGCAAGTTTTTCATCGTCCCTGCATTTACGGTCATCTTCGTCAAGATCAAGGAATTCTTTCCTGGCATCATCGACAGGCTCTGGTAACCAAACCTGCTTCTGTGGACGATATGATATAATCGCTTCATCTACTATTAACGATATTAAAATTCAAGAATCGATCATATACCGCAACAGCACTATCGGTACCCAGTATTTCTCTGAAAAATGTCTTCCAAACCAAATATAGTTGATAGGATGAAGATTTTGTGCAAACTCGAATGATTCTACACACGCAAATCCTGTTAAATCAAAATCTGGTAGGGGTCCGTTTATCGAAACCTTGGTCATCTCGTGTTATGGATGTCCAAATCTCTTAAAGTATTTAGAATATTCCCCATATCCAAGAAAACTCCCAGGATAACACGCTGCCATATCAACAGAGATAACGTCACTATAGTTGTATTTGGTATTCCATAATCCACCGTGTCCATATTCTATACAACTTTTCTGAACATCTTCAAGAAATTCCGATCGTGTCGGTTTCCATGAAGTTTTCTCCTGAGCGAAGTGGGCAGCAACCGATGGTACAGTAAAAAAATTATTTAATAATTCTCCAACCTTGATATCGTCAAAAGTATATTTCAGCGCAAGATTTCTCATCTCTTCATGAAGAGATTCTGTACGATAAATATCACCATTAGACCGTACAAATTGATCGTAATCATGTTCTGAACTTTGAAACAACCAAACAGATATAGGGTCACTTTTACTAATATTTCTGATAAAATCAAATATATCACCATCATAAAATTTAACCGCTCTATCTCGTGGAAATATAGTTACTGCCATAGTCCATGCATGCGCGTTATGATCAATTATTGTTATTGGAGCCCCTCTTGATTCATATTTTGATTTATATAAAATCTCTCCTGTTAACGTCTTTACTGTTATTGGGAATTTTAATTTCTTTTCTAGCTCAGCGACATCTTTGATAGACGCTCCGGTATCTTTAACCGCCTCTGCCCATGTGTTTATTTTTTTACGTCTTAAATCTGTCAAGCCATTACCACGTATCGCATTTGTGAAATGTTCTGTAACTCGTTCAGCTACACAGTTTATTCTCGACAGTTTCATCGGTTTAAGATCCTTAATGTCAGGTTTATCATTCAGCGGATATATTGCTTAGACAACTGCGGTCACAGGATACGGCCTGTCTATACCAGTCAGTATTCCAGGTTTGGATCTGTTATTTAAGAGAACAATATTGCTTCCCGACTGCACACGGACTGGATCACGCTTATCACGAATAATCCAGATATCGTCATCTGTCTCTACAATAAATTTTATTAAAATAAAATATTTTTGATTATCAAGGTGGTTAATAATCACCCTTCCTCGTTTGTCATCCATCACATTGACAACATTTCCAACTCTGAATGTTGACCACACATGAGCCGCACCATCGTCACGAAATTCCTTCTTGGCTTCACGGATACGTTCTGTTATATCTTCATTCGTTAAAGCTAGATCCTGCATCGAAACACTAAATTTATATTCTGGTAGTCTGTCAAGGTCAAATCTGGATCCCGCTGAGACTGCGGAAGGTTCAATCATGGATAATTCCTCCATATAATTAAAACAAATATTTAAATTGAATTTTTAGTATATATATATATATATATATATATATATATATATATATATATATATATATATAAAATGATTGAAACAAAGAATTACTACCACTGGCTTAAAATTGGACATACTTCTCCTTGTAACAGAGCATGCGTGAATGAATTCTGTGGCTACCATATGCAATGTGTTAGACATGGAAGTTTAGGACCAAAACCGTGTATTCAGTGTGGTGCTGGAGTCAGAGGAAAAACTCAGTTATGTGTGAAATGCGGTGGAAAAAAATATAGAGAACTAAAACGTTATTATGACAAAAAAATAATACATTGTCAGGTAAATCCCCTATAAAAGCCGCAGAGGATTATCTGGCCAGATTTCAGAATAATGATTTAGACAAATAATATTATTATATAAATGGAGCAAAACGAATTTGTAGCACATCCGATCATCAAAAATTATGAAGCGTCTCGTGATGGCGTGATCAGAAACTGCCGATCAAAAAAAACAGTCGGTAGTCTTGATAAATTTGGTTATTTTAGATTCAGTGTTGGTAGAGGTAAAATTTATTACTCACATAGGTTCATATTTGAATGTTATTTTGGATTGATTAAAAACGGACTTGTAGTTGACCACTTTGATGGGAATCCCCAGAATAATCATCTATGTAACTTGCAAATCGTTACACAACGTCAAAATTCTGTACGTGGAAATACAGGAAGGTGTAAAGTATTCGGAAAGAGAACTATTAAATCCATAAATACAAAAACAGACCAAGAAATGACCTTCTCCTCAATAAACACAGCAGGTAGATATTTTGGCATACATCCACGATCGGTACAATTTGTCGCAAATAAAACATACAAATCTGCATATTCAATAAAATACAACCAGCAGATAATATTTGAATACGTCAAAAAACTCTTCAAAACAATAAATTTTTACTGTATATAGTTCGACTCTGTCAATTTTGCCAAGGCTTTTGTTTAGCCATAATTACAGTCAAGGGTCCACCTTCACCGTCGCTGCTCTCAGTGTCACTTTTGACAGAATCAGATAGCATAATCTTTCTTAATTGCATTATGCAATTGTCCATAATTTGTTTTCTTTCGTATTCACGAGACAGTTCGGATTTAACCTTTTCGATTGACTGTGCAAGAGGTGCAAATAGCTTTACCTGATCGTCGTTTACCATAGCTAGTGATTCAAGCATAGATTGATAAATTAATTTTATAAATCTGTAGTTTGAAGGTAGTGTATATTTATTTTCAAATTTTCTCTGTTGCAGTGATTCAAAATCGCACATAATTTTCTGAGGGTCGAGATTATCAGATATTTTATTCCGTTATGTTTTAGTTTTTTAATAGCACAGATAATATCATTGATGTTTTCATGGTTCATTATATATATATTTATATATTTAAAATAAAAAAATATTAGCCCCCATGACTTTTTTTTTTGTCAGGGGGCTGTTTTTGTGTGATATATGGTTATGAAATATATACAGATGGTGATGATTTTGATTTTGGACGGCACAACATATATTGTATGGTTATGAAATATATACAGATGGTGATGATTTTGATTTTGGACGGCACAACATATATTGTATGGTCATGAAATATATACAAATGGTGATGACGGGGGAATCTTGTCTACGTCCAACAGATTTTGTACACTCTCCCCCAAATACAAAACCCCTTGGAGTGTAAAAGGTACATCCACCACAAGGGTGTATGGTAGGAGAGTGTATTTTGTCTGTTGTGGATTTCGAGGAAATGCTCCGGGTTCCCCCAATTAAATAGCATCAGTCGCCAAATGCAAGATAATATATCTTTAGCATTTTTTGAGACTCGAACATGCGAGAGTCTACAGAACTTCGATCTACGTCCAACCGCGTTACCACTTCGGCCATCGCTCTCTTATTAATAATACAGTTAAATTTAAGTATATAAAATATTTGCGCTATCTCACAGGACTTGTATTACTAATGTAGCGTGAATTTACTTCAATTTTTCAAAATTAATAAAATAATCGCACATTACATTTTCTGTATGAGTTATCGTTCGTTAAGGTCAAAATACATGTGTTAGAGCTAAACATAACTCTACGTACTTGGTATATAAGTGCTTGTGGAAACTATACATTTTTCATATAATAATATAATGAATGTATAGTTTCCACATATGATATTTGTGCTTGCGGAATCGGTACATTTTCATATAATAATATAATGAATGTACCGATTCCGCAAATATCGTTCGTTAAGGTCAAAATACATGTGTTAGAGCTAAAAATAACTCTACGTACTTGGTATAAAACTGACGTGAATTTAAGGTTATCAGAGTCAAAATATGCATCAATATCCCTCTCTGTTACAAATTACTGATTCACTAACAGCGATGCTTACAGAGAACAGTTAGATCACTAAATAATTATCTTAAAACGGTATATATATCGTGTCCGTACAGAGACTGAAATACCTCGATTATAGATAACAAGTATTACAAGGGAGATAATCGTTTAATTTGCTCTACAGAGAGACAGAGCAGAGTTATCGCTCTTCATTATATAATCAATTACAGTGAAAAAATTTTTTATCTGCGTTTTGAGAGAAAATGTATAATAAATGTACATAGAGACCTGCCAAGGATTCTACAAGCTGTTACTGTTGTGCTGATTAAAATATTTAGTGGGGGTTTTTTTTATTCGCTGATTTTGTTTAAAAACCTCGTTTTTTGTTGGTTTTTTGCTCGAAAATCTCGTTTTTTGCATGAAAAGTACCTGAAAATCAACGAAAATTCACTAAATTTTTAGAATCCCTCGGGTCAAACCCCCAGGGTTTCTCTAAACGATTTTCGTGTTTTTCAGCATTTTCTTCTCAAACATATATAATTTCATCATTTTTTGTTGTTTTTTTGATGATTATTTGCTGTTTTTTGCTCGAAATATGTTATTTTTTCGTAAAAATGTCAAAAAACACGAAAATCATTTAGAGAAACCCTTGGGGTTTGACCCTCACGAAATTAAAAATTTGACTAAAAAAACAAGCAAAAAACAAGCAAAAATGACTAAAAAACAAGCAAAAATAACATAAAACAAGCAAAAATAACATAAAACAAGTAAATTTTCTCAGATCTATAATATTTTCTGAATAATGCGCCGATTGCAAAAGAATTTATTCGCTAAACGAACAATGTTTGGTGCGCTATCACATGTACTGTATAAGTACGACAACTGCAATAATTACTCTACGAGTGTATATACAAATTAATATTAAGATTCTCTCCTCGTAGTTCCAAAATGTTTCCAGACTGGTCTGTGAGTTTGAAATTTATTCTCGACAATAATGGATTATGTACACGTAGATAAACGGGGTTAATTGGTTCAGATACAATTAACCACCCGGGGGGCGCTTGAGGACTGAATGTATATAATATATAACCTTGCTGGGCCTGGCTAGATTTCTCAAGGTCTACTTGATAGCTGCCATCAATTACATCACATGCTAGATTGACTGCGATCGTTGATGTTATATTAACAATGCCTGGCGATATATGACGACCTCCACCGTATGGATCGTTGTTATGTTTAAGAATAACCGGTGGTGGGGCTAACTTTCTCCATGAATCACATATTCTTTTAAACTGTTCATCAATAAAATCATTAAGTGATTTCTTTAGCTCTTCAGAGTTGAATCCGGGAATTATAAATGTTGATAGCTGTTCTTGCGTAATTCCGAAATGTTTAAGAAATACTGTTGTAAATAAACGATTGAGTGGAACACGCTGAACTGGATCGTCTTCATTAACTATATAACCCGTAATATATCTTTTTGTTTCAGGGTCTAGTAATCTTTTTCTCTGTTAACAAAAACATTATTCATAAACTCTAGGTCTGAAGCAACTTGATTCAAATGTTGCATTGAGGCAATTATTTGATTTTTTAAATCATCGCTGTAATAAACATTAATGCTTGAAAATAAATTTTGTAGATTATTAAATACACGTTCATGTTCAGATTTAATTGTATTAGCATATGAATTTATTAAATCAATATCAAGTATTTCTATTATACCTTTTTTGCCATCAATTGATTTTATAAAATATCTTTCTACTCTATCTATATAATGTGTAACTCTATTATCACCAGAATATCGTTGCCATGGATAAGCATCTTTTACTTTTCGATATTCTGGAATGTTTATAAATATTTTTTTTATCAGTAATGAAATCAGATCGTTGTGGTTCTGGTGGTCCTTGATAAATCGGCGCAACTTCAGGCCATCCTAACACTGATCTGATGGAACTTTGATAAATGTCTACGAGATAACCAGGGGAATTTATTTCAATAGCCGCTGATAATGTTGGTTCGTAAGCAGTAATCGCTATTTTGGATTCTTTTTCTGTAATGGATTTAATTCTGCGTTGAAATTCATCGTTGATCTGATCTATCTGATAACTGCCAGTTGGAATACTAACTACTTGCCAATCAGGAGTTCCATCAGGTTTATTCTTATTTGCGAATACTAATGAATTATTTGGCTGTAGTCCACCAAATGGTTTTGATTTAATACTAGGCCAGCTATGATAAACCCGTAACTGTGCTAATGCTATTTCTTTTGCAGGAATTGCGGTTGGAAAGTTAACGCTAAATTCAGGATTGGTCGAACTTAATGAAATCATTGTAGTTTTTGATGGAGTCGTATTAGTGATGATCTGCTGAAGTAATTCCCTGTCTGTCATTATTATTATCGTTATTATTATCGTTATTATTTAATTCGTCAAAATCATTAGCGATCACCTTAAACGCATCATCATAGGTTTTCATCATCATCGCAAATTCAGTATCGGATATTTCACCATCACTAACGCATGAAGAAATATACAAAGATAGTTTAGAACATGCCTCTGTCACTGTATGTAATTTAATCATATAATCGTGCAATTTAGCATTTGCACAGGTATCTATCTTTTTAGCTATAATACCGAGAACACCAGCAATAGTCGTTGATGCTGAAACAATGATGGTTATAACAGCAGGTGCTGTCATCGTCAATGTTGATAATAATAATCCTGTTCCAGCAATAACAGCAGAAACCGAGTAAACAACTACATCGATGAAACTATACGCCTTTTGTATTTTTTTATTTTTATGTTATAATAATCAATAAAATCCTTTAGTTTAGTCAGACGTTCATATACTTGATTGTATCTGTAACGTTGAACGTCGATGTAGGACTGAGGTCTTTGGTGTTGATCCATTATTGTTATATTAAGTGACTAATTGTGGTGTTTCAGCTACAAATTCCAAACACCACCAGTAAGACGTTGCGGTTATTGTTTGATCATCTGCTTCCAGTAAAAATATTTCTTCAGCATCTTTATTTAACACTATAGATACAACTCCAGAGAAAGCATCGGTTGAATGACGCCACGGAAATGTTGTAGTATAAATTTTAAACTTTGCAGAGCTAAAGATAGACAGTCTATACACACCAGTAACCTTCGCGGTATATTTAATAGTGTTATTTTGCTGTGACCATGTTGTTAATCCTGATGCTACTGTATACACGATATTGACGATCTGATTATGAGGAATTTTAATCAGATTAGTTTTTTGAACAATATTAGGTATTCCACTAACAATATCATCGAGTTTCATGTTAACGTCGGCTAGTTTTATGTCAACGGTTGGTGGATCACCAAAAAAATCTTTAATGGTTTTGTTTATGTTTCTACGAAAATTTAAAAACGTTTCCACGTGTCTAGTAAAAGTAATATTGAGTGTGGTCATTTCGTTATTGATTGTTTTTAGCGAAGTTGTCGTAGGAATGTTGCTATCGTCTACATATTTCTTCGTTGCAGCGTCAAAATCAGATTCTGGTGTTCTAAGATTATTAATACCATTATTATTCATGTTGAGAAATGCACGCATTATACCACCGTTGACTAACACATACTTAGATTCTTGATCGTCGACATATTTTTTTGTTGCGGCGTCTGTATCTACGGTTGGATTTCCAAGGTCTATAATTTTATTTCGATTCATAATAATGCTACCGGTGAATGAATCACCAGCTCGCTTGATAAAATCGTTAACTGACTTACCAGAATCTTGTATTTTACCCTGATCGGAGAAAATAACGATATTATCAACAACTGCGGTAGGAATTCGTACGAGTACATCTGTCAGTTGTATGTTACTCGTTTTTAATCGTCCATGTTTATCCTGAAAAACAACGACTTCATTTTGATCCACACTTGTAATATTTAATAAATCGTCAATCTCATTTCTGAGTTGATCAAGAGTTGCGTATTTAGATAAATCAGCTTGCTTCTGAGCTTTGCGAGATCTTCCGTAAATATCTACCATTATATTTATTAATGTCTGTTTAAATGTGACAATGTGGTATATTCATGCACGATTTTATGAGGTGGTTTTGTTGATTTTGATATAGCATCAAGTACATTAAGTACTTCACGACCACATATTGGTGGATCAGTAAATGTTTGTGTTGGTAACGTTGAATACCAGATTGGAGCAATATTATTGCTGACATAATGAAGAAATTCCTTAGGTGGCGCTAATCCATATGAATCGAAATAAATAATTCCACGTGGATCAATTGCATATCCAACCCAATGCGTACTGGTCCAGAGTTTTTATCGAGATTAATAATACCAGTTTCTAAATCGCTAGCGATTTTAGGTAATTGATCGCGCATAAAAACACCTCTGAAGTTTTTTATTTTTAGTTTTTTAGCGGCATTAAGTAAATCAAAATTGGACATAGGCGATATCAGTAAACTGTCCCGGGAAGTCTTAGACCCCTTCCGTACCATGAATATGGGGTCCCGGGAAGTCTTAGGCCCCTTCCGTAAGAATATGGGGTCCCTGGCAATCTTAGACCTCTTCCCTTTTTTTGGGATGTTCTTCTTATTCCCTGTCCGGTTGCTTTCTTTAATGCCATTCCAGCAGTGGTTCCAACAGCGCCTAATGCAGCTGCTTTTGCAACAGCTGGGGCTGCAGCGGCTATTAATGCTGGTATAGCTGCGAGAAGTGGAAATATACCACCTGTCTTAATAGCATCTTTGATGGCACCCGCAGAAAGATTAAGTTTTATACCTTTATTTGATTTTTTTAGCTTCATTGAAGTTTCTGAATTGACGCTCGGTCAACGATAATTTATTTGAACCGCTCATCTGTTCTTTTTTTAGCGATATTTTTATTCCACAGTTATTTTTTGATGCTGATTGTAGCCTTTTAATCTGACCAGGAGTCAGAGTAACACTAGCGTGATGATATGACATTATAATTATTATCCTTATTTTAAATCAAGGTGATCTAATTACGTGTTACATATTTTCTACTGGGGCATCAACGATTCTCATTCGTCCACCAGCACCTTCAAGTAACATCGTCTTATCGCTGAGTATGACGGCGATTGCCTTATAATTTGCAATAACCCCTCGATTCACACGAGCTCGAAAAATTATATCAACTACTGATTGTCTGGTTAAATCTAAATGTTCTAGTGAAAAGTAATAAATCGGATATAAGGTTGTAAAATCTAACTGTGATATTTGTAAACCAGAATCGATATTCTGATCACGCCCCATAAACGACATAAGACGATGATATGCACGTGCTACATGATTATTTTCAAAATTTAGCAATATTTCTTCAGAAGGTTCTTGATGTCCGTTTTTTTTTAAAGAAACCTCAGAAACACCGAGTTTATCAAAAATCATATTACTTTGTGTTTGATTATTTAATCGTGCAGTATTTTGAAGCGCGATAAACATATGTCGCGGTGCAGAAACACCTTGCTGAGAAGCTATTTGCCAAGCAAATAAACGATTAATGTTACTTTGAAAAGCATCTGTGGTCACTGTCGACCATGACAACGTTGATTTACCACCTTGACTCATAAAAGATAGCAACCGGTCTTCTTCAGGTATTGAAGGGGTCATCACTGGCATCCACAGTGAAAGTTTTTTTTAGTACTACTTTACCATGAAGTGCTCTGGTTGCAGCATCATCAGCGCCTTCAAAGTGCCATAATGCATCATCGTCGGCACCTTTTCTTACAAGTACAACTGTATGTTTAGCTCCAAAAATAACCTTTCTAACATTTCTACAAAATCCAAAGATGTGTGACAACGGAATTGCACATGAAAAATCTCTTCTATTTCCTTTTAACATTGCTCGACATGTTGTAAATCCTAAGTTAAATTCTGGATTAGAACCATGAACCACCGGCCACACCAGCATCATTGTTGTTGGCATTATTTCTTGGTCGTCTTATATTATATTGTCTGTTATCAGGGCGGTCAGAAGTATCCTTTACAAACATCATTGATGGACCAGCTGATCTTGAGTAATCATCACTATATATCGCGCAAGACCAAGTATCGTCGTGGCAACATCATCATCATAGATTGCTTCAATAATTTTTCCATCAATCATGTATATGGCGCCTTTGAATAAAGCCATAACACCGTTGTTAACAAAACCAACCATAATATCATCTCCATATGCAGTATCGTCTGTTTTTAAAATTTCGCCCTCTACTTCAATAAATGCCTCAGCAGGTAGAAAATACCTACTTGTATCTTGAACTTGCAGCTCAATTTGTCCTCCACGCTGATTTGGATCTCGTGCGTCATAAGAATAATATTGATAATCACGCACAGACTCATCCTTGAGTACTGGTGCATCCATGTCGAACGCTGGATCAGATATACGTTTGAACATCTTTATTATAATTATTATCGTCTAAAACGAAGACCACTTCGGGAAGTGAGACCACTTCCTGCTATCAGACTAGCGGTTATATTTTTTTCTTTTTCTGATAATGGTACATCAGCCAACTCTGCTAGTTTTTGATTAGCAGCTTGATTTATTATTTTACTAATATTTGCAGGCATTACTTCAGTGCTAGGTAATTTTACAGGTTGAGGTCGGACCGCAGGTCTGCGTATTAATCGTGTTAGTCTATCCTTGATCGCTGAAAACGCTTTACTAGCGAGATTACCAACAGCACCAATACCTTTTTCACGAACAACATCAATAGCTTTCATTGATAGTTGCTTTGCAATCGGTATTGTTTTGGGGCTATTCTTCTAAACAGACCCTGAACAATATCGCCTAGTCCATCTCCGTAGGTTGTTTTGTATACTGGTAATCGTGAATTTACTGCCCTGACCATGGTTGGTCCACATTGAGTACTATGTACGATCATTTTATTATAATAACTGTATTTAATTATATACTCAATCCAGTGACTTAGTCACTATGGTAGTCATCGGCGATTTCATTAATGAGGGACCGATATACATTAATATCCATAATTCCACCTGTAAATAATCGTTTACAAATATCAGCTGCTTCATTAATGATTTCTGGGGAATTATTACCAGCTCGTTTTCCTCCAATGAGGATTTCTAGTCGATCAACATCAGCAAGGACGTTATTGGGGCAAGTAATAAGGCCACTCCCTAAACCACTTCCAGTTGCGCCAGGAGCATCATAATATTCTTCTTCCTCACCATTTTTTTCTTTTGGTTTTGATGATGTTTTTTTACTTGGTTTCGATGGTGTTTTCGGTGATTCTGGATAATCACGAAGTGATTGCTCAAATGGTTTTGGTGCTTTTTGTTGTTATTGTTGTCGTTGTAGTGGTTGTTGTGGTGATTTCAATCGTTTCATTGTTTCTTGTCGTTCTTGTTCTCGTCGTTGTAGCTCTTGTTGTAGTCGTTGTGATCGTTGTGGTGATGGTAATTCAGATTGTTGTTGTAGTCGTGGTAGTGGCTGTTGTGGTGATAGTAATAATCGTTTACTTTGTTCAGCCTCTTTTATATATCTATTTACAGTCTCATCAAATCTGTTAAAATTTTCAATATCTTCATTAGATCTGATTTCTGGAATACCAGTAGCGATGCGATATATATCCCTGATCCAACTGGCAGAGCTTAGAGATTTAATATATTCTGGTTTTACATATTTTTGTCTTTCATAATATCCAAACGCGGCAATATCAAATAATTGGGTTGGGTCCCTGATATCAGCAATACCTTCAGGCGTAAATTTATCCATTATCTTAGTTCTGGTTCTTGGTGGTTGTGGTGGTGGTTGAGCTGCTTGAATATGACCAGCAATATCAACAGGCAATGTTTCAAGAGCTTTCTGTGTTGCCTCAGTTGCTGTAACAATTTTCTTTGTTGGTTCGATAATCGGTTTAAATAATTGTTCTGTACCTTCTGCAAATTCCACCTGAGACTCCTGACGTGATTGTAGTTATTGTTGAACTAAATCACGGACGGGTAAATATTTTCTAATTGCCTCTAGTCGCTCTCGAGCTAATCTAGCTGAATGTGGTTCTCCAATATTCATTTATTAATAATATTTATACTGGCTGTTTAATTTATAGCAGCAGAGAGGGTGAGTGACCAATACTGAGTGACCAACGCGTAAATGAAATCGTATAAAAATTTGAAAAAAATAAGTCAGCGATTGATAACAAAACTGAGCTAACCCAAACGATTTATTATCCGTTCTAAACCGTATGGAAATAGTCTCGGTTAGAGGTTTTGGTTTAGCGTCATTGACCTTTTTTTTAGCTTTCGTAGGAACCTTATTTTTTTAGACAAATGACGATTCAGCCAAGTGGTCTGTTCACCCTCTCTGCTGCTACATCATAGTTACTTAAACTTCTAACTCTGTATAAAAAATTAATTTTTTTTTTTAAAGCATTCTGCGGGCTTTTCAGCACGCTAACAAAAAGCTCACAAAAAACAAACAACCTAGATACTATTTTCTGCCAGCTTGTTTGAAAACATATCACATCAGTTGTGTGACAGCGACATTTTTTACATAAATTGTCGGTTTGTATCTACATAACAAGAAACATTAGTTTATTGGAGCTATTTTATCTATATACTATGTATTGTGCTTGAAAATAAACACCCATTTTGTCTGTCAGAATAGGTTGAGACCAAAAGTAAATAAATACACACTGGTATTACCTAACTTTCAGTCAAACCACAGGCCTTTGAAATTCTATCACTGAAGTAAGAAATTTCAGAATAATGCAAAGAACGAAAGATCCTACGCAGATATACAAGAATGAAACCTGTTGAGAGGAAGGTTTATTGACAGATTAAATTGTGATTTAGTGAATAGTCATCAGCTGTACGAACAGCCGTTACCATAGTGTTGGTATGAAGCTCATCACGGTAACTTTTGACGTCACTATGGACGTCATTCTTAAAATCAACTAATATGAGTTAGACCATCATCTTTATCAACATGTTTCGATGCACATCACCTATAAAATATTTATCACATAGTAGGTATAGTTTTCCTATAGTATGTGCAGTTTCATATTTTTTATATTACCACACGTTAAAATATCACTTTATGTGATTCTCATTGGTCCAGATATGCCCATGAAATTATTGTGCAATATTCTCTTTACTGATTGGATGCATCGTGGAAACACTTTTTTAACCCCGCCTTCTGGAATTTTTTGTTTGCAATGAACATTATTGGCCGCGATTTTTCGAATCGACTCACGAAAAGCAAATGAATAAAAATGGTCTCGTCTATTTGAATATGGCGAATTTACTCCCACAGGGGTTCTTTATGTCTTGTATAACGTATCATAATATGAAAAATGGCTAAAACCACAAGACAAAAACAATAACATGGAATCCACCCTTTATACAAGCGTGGTTTAAAAATTAACTTACAGAAGTAAATAAACTCACCTCTGTTCACAGAAGAGTGTGGACATAAACTGATCTCCAAACTGACAGAAGTTCATCCAACCACTGCATATTTAAGATTTAAATATGTGATGCAATTCCGAGTCAAAATGAAATTTCTTTGTATATTCTGAAGTTTACTGTTCCAAATCAAACACTGCAAATATCCGGTCACAAATACATTACAGTAAATACGGGAATTCCTGCATCCAGTAAACCTTCTTTCACATGAATATCGCAATATCGGTGTAATGTTAGTTGTGAAAGTGAAACTTTAAGTTTACGTAAAAATGGATCGTCACCTATACGGGAAGCGCATCAAACAATACGACGTCACACACATTTGACATTTCGTGTTGAAAAATGATTTTGTCAGTGTAAAATGTTCTGTTCATTCGGAAGGACGCTTGTTCTTTGATCTATAGTTTGTAAGAAATGGATAATTTACTTTTAAACTTCTATGCTAGTTCAGCTTTGGTTGGGACTAATTTTTACGCACAACAAATGAAAGGTGCATCGTCTGTCAGAATGAACGAAATTATTCGCTCTTCTTTCCATCTAAATAATTTCCACTGAAATAAAAACTGTGATAAAAAGAATCTCAGTTGGGTATTGATTTAATATTAAGTTTATGAAACTCGTTGAATAATGCCTAGCTTTTGCGTGCCAAGACTCGCAAAAGCTGGACATTATTCAACTCGTTTCATATATATATATATAAAGCTCCAAACCTTTTAGTCGGATTAAATGTATGTGTGTTTGGCTAGAAATATATATATAAAAAAAACTGATGCTGGATTGTATATTTGGTGTGTTTTTATAGTAATCAAACAGCGTGTGTTGGTTGTAAGGAGTGTGTGTTTGGATAGTATATTTGATGTGTTGGATTGTAAAGGTGTGTTGAATTGTACATAAAAAATGAATTTTGCCATTCCCGTTTGTACCTATATACACTTTTGTTTCTATAATACTTTTCCCATCTTAAACATATGGACACATTTAACATAGGATTTCCCATTTTCCCCCATGCAGCCCCGCTGTGTAAACCTATGACGTTATGTTTATTCCCGTATGTCCCCCAATCCCCACATATAATTACTAAGGAATCCAAATTAAATACACTGAACTCACCGTTTTACATCTATAAGCAACAATAGTTTTGTTTTGTTTTTTTTAACTTACAGAAATAAGTGTAAGAATATAAATATAGAAGTCTAACAATTAATCGTTTTCAATCATCCCAAATTACATGTTCATTTATTCTTACATATCTATATTTAAGTATAAAAATTTGACGTTACTTAAAAGCAGAAGGTATTTGTTCTCGAACAATCTGTATTTGTATTTACTATGTAGCTCGAGGTAAAAATAGCATGCGACAAAATTACAGTGGAAATTCACATGTTTATTTTTAGAACATGCATATTCAGTCATTGCACCTATGAGCAATTATCAGTTCTAAAATTATGATGGCCTAGATCTAGAAGCTACTTCTATGGATTAGGATTATATAGCTCGAGTTAAAAATAGCATATCATACAAAATAATTGTCGTGCAATCGGAAAGATCACAAGCAAGTAGGAGTTTTATCCTTTTTACTGCAACTGGAATCATTGTCAACATGCGAAGTGAGAACTAATACATTAAACTGCAACTATTAAATTGAACATATTATGACAGGAAAGTTCTAATTCTCGTGTCACTGAACGGTTTCCTTTTCTTGTTTGACTTTTTCAATAGTTTTCAACATTCCTCCATCTGAAAATAGAAACAATATTTCTTTTTTAAAATTGCTAGAATGGTATATGATACTGTATTGCATATGAAGTTGTATCCTAAGTCGTACTGAATTACACTGGTCTGCAAGTTTTTAAAAAAATTGTTAGAACTCATTGCCTCCCTCAATGAAAATTAATCGCTGAATATTTTTGCTCTGCAAAAATAAAGTCCATGGCCAATAGCGATCAAAACAAATAAATGAAGTCAGCATTTCAACCCGCTGGCAAGTAAAACGGTATCAACTATATCTTCTTATACATGCATAATTTACAGGATTATCATTTACTATGATGATCATAAAATTATGAATAACCTGTCATCTTTTTATTAAATATTTATGCAGTAAATACTAAAAGAAAATGAATTTTAGTTATAAATTCTTCTACATTTCGTATATCTTCTAAATGTTTATCTATTATGAGCCATTATAACTGATCATAGATAATGAAGCTGACAAATGTGGTAACAAGAAGTAAGTAAATGTTTTTACCTTTCTTCCTATTCCAGATATGTTACTTATTTCCTCTTATTTAAAGTTCGCAGTTTGAGATTGAAAACTGTTAAATATAGATTCGTTGACTGTCATGAGCTTTAGAAGGAACATTCAATGTCAAAAGTATATCGGTTTCGCACCAAACATTCAATGGTTGATTTATTCGTCCGTTCGTTCGTTTAAGTAACACCACTGGCACCAACGTTGCATATCGTCAAATTACGTTCTACTTCGTAGTGAATGGAACGTCATTACAAGCGAATGTCATTTTGCTTTTCATCAATCACAGTTTAACTGACCGGATATAGAAGTATCGTTTTGCTGAATGAATCTTTTTTTTTAACAATTCATTGGATAAATATAATTCACACATTTTCCAGGTTCAGATATGTTTGGTACCTTGCTGACTGTAGAAAGGGAAACTTTGGGTTCTGCGATTTTATTTCATTTCACTTCTCATCAACTTTCAAATTATCAATTTGTGCCACCCACTTTCTCCAA
Organism: Megalonaias nervosa; assembly: GCA_016617855.1. Taxonomy (NCBI): domain Eukaryota; kingdom Metazoa; phylum Mollusca; class Bivalvia; order Unionida; family Unionidae; genus Megalonaias; species Megalonaias nervosa. Next base: position 95,245 of record JAECUM010091505.1, read on the forward strand.
TTTCAATATATTCAACTTGTTGAATATTCAGCAGAGTTAACAAAACGATTGCAATATCAATTCAGAGTCGTCATGAGCGCATGTATTCTATGGCGTTGACACTGGCAGTGCGAGTTGGGGGTAAAGTATTCTTTTTTGTGATTTTCTTTCTTCGTTAATGAGATATGAAGCACAAATGTTTTCAGGTACCTGTCAATCACTCTTCTGAATCAAAATCAACAACTTGGCCCCTGACTTTGACGATCAGACCATGTGTTTTCGTTGTCCACCTGTTTTTATTTGTCCTTTTGACAATTTTGACAGAAATGTTTGAACAAAGTCCCTTTGCTTCAAGGATTTTAAACATGTACAAACGTCTGTTGTCTGCCGAATAATAAACACCATCCTTGTCAATAACTTCTATCCGAGGAATATCCGATATTTTACATTTTCCATCTATAATTTCCTTTATCGCTGTTCCTATGTTTTTCCCAGACTTAAATTTGCAGGAAATTGACTCCTGTGTGTACCGAATATCACTCGGACGTATATGGACACTTGGCATTTTTGACTATAATGGCACTAATGCTTCTTTCAAAACGTATTCCACGACAGTGTGTTGTTATACACTGTATTAACTTTTGAGAACTCTGGTTTATATACATCTAGGTGTGATGGGTTTTACCTATCTATTTATAGTGCATGGAACCACCTTTACATTACGTAAGAATACAAATGGTTGAATTCTGTTGTTAATTATATCGACAAGTGGCTGTGCGGGAACGATAGTCGAAACCGAAAGTACACATACAGACCCAAGGGCGCCCGCAGGATTTTTTTGGAA
>JAECUM010091506.1:0-20307 GCA_016617855.1 Megalonaias nervosa
CGATGCAAGAATCCCAATGGGTGGAATTTCATCCCGTCTCCTCTTTGGTGGATTCCGCTCCCATCGAGTTTTAAATCAAAGGACAACCCGAAGATTACATCGATCTGAATAATAGTTACTTGTATCTAAAGCTGAAAGTGATCAAAACTGACAACACCAATCCGGGAGCCGATGCCGCAGTAGCTCCCGTCAACAATTTCATGCATTCCTTGTTCAGCGAAGTGGATTTGTACTTGAATAACAAACTGATCAGCGGTAGCACGGATACTTACCCTTACCGAGCGTACCTAGAAAATCTCTTGACGTACGGAAAAGAGGTCAAGAACACTCATCTGGATGCTTGCGTGGTATGGAAACCTGACACCGCAGGTGACAACACGTTTAACGACAGAGCCCTGACAGCCGATGACAATCCTCACAATGTGGGTTTTAACGATCGTCGAAGAAAAATCCTGCAAGGTCGTAGTTTAGAACTGATGGATCGTTTGCATTTGGACATGTGGTTGCAAGAGAAGTATTTGCTGAACGGAGTGGATATTCGCCTGAGACTCAATCGCAGCAGTGTCGCTTTCCATTTGATGGCTCAAGCCAACGAGTACAAAACCATCATCCAAGAAGCCAGACTTTACGTGCGACGTGTAGAAGTGTTACCTAAAGCGGGAAACGACATCAGTCAAACATTGAGCAGATCGACCGCCAAATATCCGATACGACGTGTCGAAGTGAAAACATTCACCATTGCTACTGGACTCCGATCCAAGATCGAAGATCATCTGTTCCAAGGACAGTTACCCAAACGTTTAATCGTTGGTATCGTCAGTAATGCAGCCTTCAACGGAGCCCACGATCAAAATCCTTTCCAGTTTAAGCACTACAGAGTGTCCAAAATTGAAGTCAGTCGCGATGGCAAGACTTTGTGTACCAGACCCTTCGAACCTAACTTTGCCCAGAAGAATTACTTGAGATCGTACTTGTCCCTGTACGAAGCTACGGGGCAACTAGGAACCAACACCAGTCACGGTATTTCGTACGAAGATTATGTCGGAGGTTACACTTTGTGGGCCTTTGATTTCACTCCAGACCAAGGCAGCGACGAGGGACATTTCCACCCTATAAAATCCGGTCAACTGCGTGTGGAACTTCAGTTTGCAGAAGCTCTCACTGAGACGGTCAACGTCATCCTGTATGCTGAATTCGATAATACCATAGAAATCAACAGTTTGAGAGAAGTCATTCTAGACTATTAGACACAATGGAAGACTCCTATCCCTCTTTAAACAGTGGAGAATCTTTGGACATGGAATGGGAGGATAGCGTGAAAACAGAACCCCAAGACGAAGTCAAAGAGGACGAGGTAGTCGTCAAGTCCAGATAGCCAGAACAAGAACAACATTTAGTGTCCTGTTTTGCTAAACACCTAGCGAATACCATTACGGAATTGTCCAAGAAATATTGTTACGGATGTCAAAACGATCATCCCAGTCAAATTCAACACGATAAATGTATGATGATGAGTCAAGAAGAAAAATTGGACGAGTATCTGGACGACGCTTGGAGTCTCATCTCAGAAGAAACCGTGTTGCATGAGTGGTATAAAGGCTTGCGTGATCATTCCTGTCCTCCACTGACTACTCTAGAGATCTATCGCATCGAAGCTCTCTTAGCCCAGAGTGCGGAGACAAGGCAAAGAAACGGATACTTGACAGATCGTTTCAAACAAAAAGTCAGAATTGAATTGATGACTTATCATTACCTGTGAAAAAAAACAAAAACAACACAACAGAACATGGATACCTGGGAACTTTATTACCTTTTGAACAATAGTTCGTATACTGCTTCTTGGAATCCTGTCGTGTGCGCTAAAGATGAACTACCTCATCGCAAACCTCAAGACCATCAAGCTTATGTCATCAACACGGACGAAAGTCATCTTCCAGGCACTCACTGGGTTGCCGTCTACTTCCCTCAAGAGAATTGTGTGGAATATTTTGATTCGTATGGATTACCCCCTTTGGAAGACGATATCATTGACTTTATGAGAAGAAATGCCCAGACGACACGATACAATAATGTGAAATTACAAGGCACAGATTCCATGGTGTGTGGACAATATTGTGTATATTTTCTTCATCAACGCAGTCTTGGATATCCTTTAGAACATTTAGTGACTTATTTTGATCGTCACTCTTCTAGAAACGATGAGAAAATAGATCGATGGTTTTGTGACCATTATAGTTATCTTTTGTCTTTAGCTAGGAAACGTAGTGTACATCAATGGCCTCATGACTTCCATCAATGGAAATCTCACATGATTTCACAACGTTGTCAACCTTGTCAAAAATAATTTGTTTGATGTTACTTGTTACTTGTGACTTATGACTTGTTACTTGTTACTTGAATAAAAAATGTTGTGTTTTGAAAAAAAATGTGTCTGTCGTTTGTTTTAAAAAACACTGTGAATATATGCTCTTTGACTTCTTTCTATCCCTCATCATGACATTCGCTATCATAGCATTCCGACACTAAAACCAAGTAGGGATGTTTTCTATCGCGTCCGCGTTTGAACCATATAAAGCGGGTGGGTCTCCAGTCTGACCATTCACTGTTGACTCGTCAACTTATGAAGATGCCTTCCAGACTAGCCCAGCTGAACGAAGCTTACGTCAATTTACATCGTGTCAGGCTAAACCTGATACCGAAGCCTGAAGAAATAGAGAATGTTAGGATGCTCTCCACAGTCCAAGGTCTGATAGAAGAGATGTTTAGAGAGGAAATTAAAAAAGAACAAGAAGAATGGACTGAGAAATACAGACTTCAGAAGAAGCAGAGAGAAGAACAACAACAGCAGCAGCAGCAGCAGCAGCAGCAGCAGCAAGAACCAGACAGAGGTTTTGTGGACTGTCGAGTAGACACCAAAGAATTCTCTTTCTCTTTTCGCAGAAGCAGACCGTATCCAATAGGAAAGCCTACTGCCAGACGGGGACGCAATCTTAGACAGTAAAAAAGATTGCCATTACTTCCGTGAACACAAAAAACAGCCCTTTTCAGGGCTACCCAATACTCTCGAAAAGACATACTCATTCAATTTGCCAAAATTTGTCATTAGAAAATAGAAGTGTGTCTATAAGCACTTCGTTTCTTTTGTCAGTAAAACAAAATATTTGTGTGTTTGTATGTTTACAAAAAAAATAGAAGTGTGCCTATAAGCACTTCGTTTCTCTGTCTTGTCCAATCGTGTCTGCCTGTGTTTGTAAGTAAAAAGTAAAAAAGTCAACGTGAGTGCTTCTTTTAAGTCCGCGTGTTACATGTGATGGTAAATTTGAGTGCTAGGGAATGTTTACTTTCACGTCCGTGCTACAAGTATATAAATCGGTGCGATCGTCAGTCTGGTTACCCACGTTGACGTAGCAGCTGCAACAAAATGAGTAGACTAACAAAACTAATAGAACTCCAGATGCACCTGGAGCATGCCAGGCGTCTCCTGGATGAACTGACTATGGAGGCGCTTGCAGAAAGTGACAGACTTAAGGAAGAGGAGGAAAAAAAGAAGAAAGAAGAGGAGAAGGAAAAGAAGCGAGGGATACTACCTCACCTATTCCTTAGGCCTCAATGTGAGGTCAAACCTGAGGTGAGGGCAACAACGCCTCCACAACCAGTAGCAGTACGGCAAACTGTACCAAGAGTCACTGTCCTCCAAACAGAAAACTGGGAGGAGGAATTGGAAAGACAGAGGCAAGAGTGGGAGCCTCGACGTCAGCATCCCAGGGTGCTAAATAGAAGAAGAAGGGAACAAGTATTCACTATCCCTCAAACTGAGGAGTGGGATAGTGAAGCAAATCAACCTCCCTCTGCGCTCCCAACCACACACATCAATTGGGAGCAGGATTGGAGCCGGCGATGCGTGTGTGGTGCCCGCCCTGGGAGATGTCACCATTAGCCAGGTGCATCTGAAGTTTAAAAAAACAGCCCTTCTCAGGGCTAACCAGATCTCAAGAAAAGAGAACTTATTCAATTTGCCAATTCGTGTGAATGTAGTGTAGTGTGACTATAAATACTCACTCTTTACTGATGTGTGTGTGTGTGTGTGTGTGTGTGTGTGTGTGTGTGTGTGTGTGTGTGTGTGTGTGTGTGTGTGTGTGTGTGTGTGTGTGTGTGTGTGTGTGTGTGTGTTTACATGCGCGTTCGTTGGTGTGAATAGTATATGGGTGTGTGTTTTTCTTCTCTTCCTTCGTTGGTGTGATAGTATAATGTGTGTTTTATGCTTGCTCGTTCGTTGGTGGGATAGTATATTGTGTGTTTTATGCTTGCTCGTTCGTTGGTGAGGATAGTATAGTGTGTGTTTTATGCTTGCTCGTTCGTTGGTGTGGATAGTATATAATATATTTTTTTCTCATCCCGATTGTGTGGATGGTATGTTTGTGTGTTTTATGCTTGCTCGTTCGTTGGTGAGGATAGTATATTGTGTGTTTTATGCTTGCTCGTTCGTTGGTGAGGATAGTATATTGTGTGTTTTATGCTTGCTCGTTCGTTGGTGAGGATAGTATAGTGTGTGTTTTATGCTTGCTCGTTCGTTGGTGTGGATAGTATATAATATGTTTTTTTCTCATCCCGATTGTGTGGATGGTATGTTTGTGTGTTTTATGCTTGCTCGTTCGTTGGTGAGGATAGTATATTGTGTGTGTTTTATGCTTGCTCGTTCGTTGGTGAGGATAGTAAATTGTATGTGAAGTGAGTGTAAGGGATGTTTTCCTTCACGTCCGTGCTTGAAGTATATAAAAGTATAGCGTTCGTCATTCGCGCCATTCAACACAGAATACAAGATGGATCTTTTTAACAAGTTGACAGACAGTTGGTGGTGGATGATAGATGGAGTCCATGTGGTGGAAAGACTTCAAATGGAGTGGAGGTTTGAAGTCAGCCTAGACTTTATGACAAGTATGAAAGTAGCAAGTTATGAACTACAAGGCATAATAGTGGAGGAAGCGGATAAGTTGAGAGGCTTCAACTATCCAAAATATGTCAGAGTAGGCACATTGAAGCAGACCCTTGATGTTGTCACCAAAATAAGGTGTTTTTTGGAAGACACATTCATTTTAACAGAATGGTCTTTTGTCGAAAAAGGCTTAGAAAATGTCAAGAAAGCGGAAGACCTAATGAGAAAAGTACTGGAAGAAGAAGTAAAGAAGATCAAGGAGACGTGGGCAAAAGAGAGGAAGGAAAAGGAAAACAAAAAGAAGAAAGAAGAGTTTGAGAAACTAAATCAGAACTGGATGAAAATCCAACAAAAATTCAGAGCTCTCGGACATCCTGACTGGATGCCCGAAGAAGAAAAGAAGAAAGGAATTATTCAAAAAGTCAGGACATGGTGGAAGAACTGGAGAAGATAAAAGAAGAAGAACCCAAAGGCCCTTTTCAGGGCCACTTCCAATGCCTCGAAAAGATCTTAATTTTCATTTTATCTCCACCCTAAACGAATATATATAAAAACCCTTCCTCTACTAAAAAAAACACGAACGCTCTTGATTCGTGTTTGTCTATAGCCCTCTCTCAGGTAGCCTGACGTCACAGTACTTCTCTTTTTGCTACATTGTTACCAGTGTGACGTCATGCCACCTGTCGCTTATCGCTCTACAAACCCACAGTCTCCTAGTCACCGCTCTACAAAATTTCCATTGTCGCTATACAGGCCCAGGGTGTTCTAGTCCCTCTACTCAATTTTCCATTGTCGCTATACAGGCCCAGGGTGTTCTAGTCCCTCTACTCAATTTTCCATTGTCGCTATACAGGCCCAGGGCGAGATTTTATTTCTTGTCGCTATACTGGCCCAGGGGGGGTCTGTAATGCTAATTCCCATTGTCGCTACGGTACCCCACTATACTACTTTTATATATGTAGTTCAAGTTCGTACATTAATGACCTAAGTGTTTTATTTCAGTAAATAATAACAATCAATCGTAAAGCTGTTTATGAACTTATTCATATGAAAGGAAACTTGCTCCAAAAGATGCTGATGTATTTAGCATATAATGTTATCCTTGTTAATTTTACCTGACTTATGTTTATGCTGCCTTGGAAGTATATGAATTAAAGATTAATAACAAAATCGTAAATAATTACTGTTTAGAAGTATACTGTTGTACATAATAATTTTAAGGTCTGCTATGTTTGTCAGATGGAATTTTAATCAAAGATGTCTGTTGATGTAAATATGTAAATGCATGCTTAATATTTCGGAAGATAATTATTTGAAACCTTTATTTTGTATTTCTTTATTACTAATTACATTTTTGTATCCCCATCTCTCCTTCAACCCAATGAGAAAGTAAAGCTTCACTCTAGTGTCTGAAAGATCGAGACGATAAATCATTAATTTTGGGACAAGCCAACATTAAAGTGTAAATTTTCAAACTTTAAAATAATGCAGTCTTGGGTTCAGTGCTTCCTATACAAGAATAAATAATATATATCAAAGCCCGAAAGTTAGGAGGTTCTCCAACTATATTCTTGAAACGTTAATTTTTACATATATATTTTTCAAATCAAAGGGACATACTTTAATGCAAACACGTTGTAATTGCCATCAATTGTGTCTTTATTCAGCTGATCGTACACGCGACAAGTCGTTATTCATCGAAGTTTCGCCTATGTTTCGGGAAAGGAATACATCTAATTCCTCCATTTAGACGACCTGGATATTGACTGTCTGAATTACTAGACTTCTTTTCACCGTTATCGATCGAGAAATTAAGAAATCATTGCAAAATTTTTAAATACTTATCATAATCAATTCATTATTGCTACAAGCAACTTGTCGGAGGAAAATGGCGGACTTAAGCAATGCCTGGAGGTGTGTCTAATTTACGCTCGCTGATTGGTTAATTGATCCAGCGTGATTGACAAGTGGCGATAAGTCAATTGTAAAAGTCTATCAATAAATGCGAACTGATGTAATTATTTTCAAAACTTCTTGCTACTAATTGAAAATGATCTTTTGCATATTATGTACATGTGGACTTATTAGTTTTAATGTAATCTTGCTCTACACGAAGGTTGTAGAGTTTTCTGTTCCATTAATACGTTTACCCTGACGAATTTTCCTTTATGGTTGGCAGTATAATAAATCGTTTTGGGTTCGCAAATTTTTCCAGTGTTTTCTTTCCTAAGGCGCTCTTGTCAAGTTTTAGTTGATGTATTGAAATATGCACGCTATAACCTTGATAACATCTAGAATACAAACTCACCAACCGACTAAGCATATTATTATCAAGAGTAATCATCAAAAGCCTCAACTATTTCGCAAAGTCCAGTTCTATAACTTTGTCAACACCTAACATAAGCTAAACAGTACACTGACAATGCCGAATCCATAGGGCTATTTGTAAATTATTCTTGTTTAATTTGCAAATTCAAGTTTTGTTTCTCCTTGGCATGAACTGGTGTCAGGGTGTGACTAAACTATTCGAATAAATATTACATCCAATTAAGTAGTCATAACAAAATTATTCATATTTTTTCTCACATTCGTTCTGAAGATTACAGACCAGTAAAGAATTGGACTTGTATTCAAAAGAAAACAGCATTAAATCATATACAAAGAGTAAGAACACAAAGCAAAAGCTTGTGACAAGGTCACTTTTACTTCAAGGTCCAGTACTTTCATTCAAACGTAACTATTTCTAGAAAATGACATATAACCTAGTGATTTTATGTATGTTGTGTAAAAGTTAGTGCTAGTCATTATAAAAATATGAAGGTACATGAAAATATATCAGACTTTGATTAGAGTAGTGATGTTTAGTTTTGTTTTTTTAAAGCTTTGCGCAAACGTTAGCGCAAAGGATTTAATACAGAAGATAAGAATGTTGGCGTGGTTACGTGATTTCGTGGCCTACATAACTGATACCATATTACATTAGGCCTACACATTTGACAACTTATTACATTAGGCCTACATATCTGACAACTTATTACATTAGGATTACATATTGGACACACTATTACATTAAGCAACTTTACATGATGGCTATTAAACGCACATAGTGAGAGAGAAATACATTGCCTGCGATAACTTTTGCAACGCCGATATTCAATGTAAACAAAACCATTAGTACATTTGTGAGGAATCTCTGACCAGAATTTTCATAGTATAAACGGAATATTTTAGTAATATATTCGGGAATCTTAGCAGGTCCATCCAGTGTTATACGTTGCAAGATTTGGAATGACATAAAAAAAAAACAAATTGTTTTCATACTCTAGTACCTAAGCAGAAAGCGTGGAAAGAGATCCATTCCAAAATTATTCTTTTGTCTAGGCCCCAAACAAAATTAATCTTTTCCGTTGATGGACTACACGACATGACATTCTATTGAGGAAATTGTATTAAGATATGTCTATCATCTCCCTCATAGAAAAAAAGATAAAAACTCAAGAACAGGAAGTACCATCGCAGCGATTCATCCACAACTACCAGAATATAAGTAATATCCATTTTCTCGACCCCAAAATGTGGATATAATGTTACTTCCATAAATGTAATCAATTGCGTGAAATTGTGCTATATAAATTGTAATTTGATGAACGTAGGCGATGCGAATTTAATCTCAGTCTTGGGCAAGAATAAATCTACTACCTTACATACATTACCCATCTCTGTCAAACTCTTGGGAAGCTCTTGCCAAACAACAACACTGAAGTATGACAAGCTTTTAATAAATATCAGCCGTTGACGGTATTTGTTTCTGAAATCGGGTAATTTTAAGAATGTAGAATATCGATTGAACGATTTGCCATGTCGTCTGTTTCCTCGTACGTCTTTCCATCGGCTTGTCCAAGATGTCTTTCTCCTAAATCATCGAATCACACAAAAGGTGATGATAACGCCAACCAACCACACCTCTAAACGAAGAGCTAACGGAAGATTATATGGTCTCCACCCAAATGTCATCAACAGATTCAATGTCTGAACTATAACTTTATTTATAGCAGCCAGAACTCGGATTGGCCGCAATTTAAATCGATCAATAAACGTTAAGATACAGGGTGATGTAATCGAGGGAAGGTGAAAATGTGAAATTTATATAACGTTTAATCATAATTAAATTAGATTTATATTTTAATTAAAGAAAATAAGTCCAGAAATGGATTAGAGAAAGAAACATGATGTATTCTTTGAATGTTGAGCATCAATCTTGTCACCTCTCGGCGATAAAGCAAATGGTGAAGTAAGATTCTCGACGAATATGTTTTCATTTCGATGAATCTCCATAATTTTAAGTGGTGTCCGGTAACAGACATGTTACACTAAACTGCAATAATTGCAAGGAGTTACGTATCTAATACTCATGTACAAAAAATACATAGACACAAACACAAAGAAACAAAGTGCTGAAATATTTGTCCAAAGCAAAACAAATATTGTACATATTAGGTGTATCAATCTGGGGAAAAGCTTATTCAATGTGTTTCGCAATGATGTGCCTTTCAGTAAGACTAAATTGACTAACAATAGCGGGAAAATGACGGTAAGAAAAGGCAGCGGTACATATCTAGCGACGATCCCATGTTACCTCTGGGTGACCTGTCTGTAAAGTGGCTTATGCTGAACGTATCTTGAGTGAAATTGCCTAAATGAACCTGTATGGATCAGAGTTAAATTTCTTATATCGTGCAGTTAATGGCCGCGTACGCATGATATGTAGCCAAAGAGGTGAGAAAACCGAAGGGAAAATTGTGCGAACCGTTAAACCCCACCGGTAATTAGGATGATTACTAAAAGGAGCAATGATGACCTTAGCGGTCAGATTATGGAAAGGACATGAACCTAAATAGCTTTGAAACTGCCCATTAAAGTATTACTGTTTGTAAGTGCCACAGCAGGATTAATTCGCGGTCTCAAGCAAGTACTAATCGCCAAAGACATGGTAACACTTACAAAGAAATCCGTTGAGAGCATCAAATACGACTTGAAATAGCTGACCTTTGAGTTTATTAATGCCACTATAAATATAGGAGCTGAGCAATGTTTCTAGGGAAGAAGTAATTTATTATCCTTAAAACGTATGGAGCGCTTTTCAAAATATGTTATATTTGAAATGATTGCTTTAGACAAAAAGATTCCAAATTATACTCCGCAAATACAGAGTAGGTGGAAATAGAATGAACACAAAAGAAAACAAAACCTGAAAGATTTGAAAACAACAATGAGAAACAGTCGCAGCTCTGAATATTGAGTGTGTGTCACAAGTTCCGCAAGCTTTTCGGCCATCGGCAGGTATTAAAACTCCGTATTGTCTTAATTATATTAAATGCAGCGCTTCAGATGGCGTCCAATGAAACCCGCTATGTAATAATAACGATTCAAGTAATAAATGGAAGGTGAGTGGCTCTTGGCCCTCAGGATGTAATGTTTTACACTTACCTGATACACTGTCCAAGTGTAGAATAGTAATGTATTAGGCAATTGACAATTGCTTGAAATACATGACAGCAACTACGAGAATGGAAAAGCTTCATGAGTAGAAAGACTCTACATGCGTACGATTCCGAAGAGCTCCGTGTCAATGACTCAAAGGACCATAAACAAAATGGTATAGTTGGGAAACAACAGGCATGCAAGGATGAATCATATTTACGTGTTAACACCATTCCCTCCTTCTCCCGAATTGAATGAATGATAACATTTCAGTTGTCTTATATTTCTGTATCAGAATTGCATAGTAAAATTATTTCCAGATTGTTGAATAAAAAACCCAACTGTTACAGATCTGTAATTGCATGATTGTTGATGCTTTTGTTTTTAAATATCAGAAATGAATAGATAAAATGAAAGAAAAACACATCTGTTGAGATAGATACATAAATTTAGATGTAAATGATATATACAGAAGATCTCAGGAGATGCGATCATGATTGGGTTAAATAATAAACGAGTAATATGAACTAATATATCATAGCGCAGAAAGAAGGAAGGGCATATTTTCACTTGTAAATCGTTGATTCGTTCAAGAATCTGTGTAAAGATGCAATCTGAATATACCACTGCAACTGGCTCAAGTCAAATCGTTTATTTTCATTCTGGTGCGACATTGTTATACTAAAGTCAAAAGTTTATGTTGTTCTTTATACTACAGCATATCTTAAAGCTGATAGAGGTGTGTTCGTTTGATGAAAAAAAAGGTTTTTTTTTAACAATGTTATGGCATTACAACTTCAGTTGGTTTGTTATGGTTGCTTTAAATGTCACCAGGTAACGGAAAACTTGATGACGTATATATGAATGTAGTTTGTCTCATCGCAGATGCATTTATATAGGCGGTTTCCTTTCTTTGGATAATAGTTGTCTATCTTCTGTTGGCATGTACGACTCTTTAGTGTACAAGTTTGTGTGCTATTTAATTTGTGTGATTATCCGCAATTTGATGCCACCTTAGCAGGCCAAAGAAAGCAAGGGCGTGTTATCGCAAAAGCTTTTTTATAGTCTGTGTTATCGCAGACGTATGTGCTATCACAGACGCTTTGTATAGTCGGTGTTATCGCAGACGCTTTATATGGTATGTGCTATCGCAGACGCTTTGCGTAGTCTGTGTTATCGCAGACGCTTTAACTGGTATGTGCTATCGCAGACGCTTTTATATATTAGATAACGACTCGAACCAAACATTTTTCTTTATCTGAAATATATGAGGTATTTATGCGGAGGAAGGGAATTCCAATAGGATATACAAGACGTAACATCAGATCTCGAGTCATCTTCGTCATACTATGACTAAGGTGTGGTTAGGGCAGGTGAAAAGAATGTTTCTTATATGTGCAAGTAGTTCGAAAGCAAACTTTAAACTCAAACATGTCTTTAATGCCCTTGAGTAACGTGCAGCAATATATACTTCTTTAATTTGTCTTCTGTAACAATGAATATTTATAACTTTAGAAACTGTGATAATTATGTATACGTTTTACTTTTGCAGTACAGCTAATGTCAATTAACAGTTTTGGAATACAAACAAAAACTCCCCCATAAAGTGTTGACAACCTATATCACTGGAGACACACAAGACCATCATATTCCCCATATGAATTAAATATCTAAATACGCGAAACATTCAAGGACATTATGTAAATACTTTAATAATTTAAGTTTTCATTTTGCATGTACTTTATATAGGTTATCACGAGTGTATTTAATAATGGATTTATTGGGCATAACAATCTCCCAAAAATAAAAAGTTATTTTCAGCGATCAACATATCAGATTATATTTTTTTTGCGTCCTCGTAGTAGGCATATTTACGAAATACGCTTTAGAAAAGGTAAGAAATATCATAATACATATTGTTGATAAGACTTGTACCTGTATCTCTTCTCTTGCTTATTGCCAATACACAATATTTCTTACAGCCAAAGAAGTAATCAATAACTGCTGATGAATTACAGTTGTCTCTTTTGCAGATATCCAGTTTAGTTAAGCGTTCAATTATATTTCGTTTCGTAAAACCTCATTTTCACTCTTTACACACACACACACACACACACACACACACACACACACACACACACATATTAGAAATATGAAAATCGGATATTTAGTATTCCTTAGTAACGGTATCTCAGGTTTTGATTGACCGTTGATGTCAAGGTATTTGTTAAAACTGTATATAGTAAATTACTTGGGGAGTCGACCTTGGTCATGAGGGCGTAGTATGGAGATATTATCAGTGTCTCCCCCAGGGGCATATTCTTCTGAATAGAAGCGAACTTTATTTACCTCTTGTCATAACCGACATATGGGGAGCACAATACAGATTATGCAATTGTAAATGTTTACAGATCAGAAGCAGACAATTGTACAAATATTCAGATGCATGTATGGTCTATTTAGGACTGAGATTCATTTTATACAACGCGACATGTCGAGTTCAACATCAGGTTAAATTGTGACTTGATACAGATCAAGCTGTGAACCGAAAGTTAATGATCACTGTCACCCCTATTGTCATTTTGTACACTTACCTAATGTACCGTCAAAGGATGTAATAATTATACATGAGAGAATCTGAATATACTTTACATATATAAATAAGGTGAAGACAGTATAGGGCATCTTTGGTGGCATACATTGTGTGCTATATCGGTGCATTTCATTTCCAATATATATGAATGGGGGACCTAAATCACAAGATAGATGCTGGAATACGCCTTTCATACAAAAGTTCATCATTATTTACATTTTACCTTCCCAGAATGAATGAATGAATGATAATATGTTTCTTAAGAGACTTTCGCATGGATTGACACGTCGCATTAATCAGATGTTCTTTTAGTTACATGATAAATTTACCTATAACGTAAAGGATGCAGATGAAAGGAAGGACCAAGAGACCCTTACGATAATGACACAGAGAGTGAAAGGAAAGACTAAGAGACCCTTACGATAACGATACAGCGAGTGAAAGGAAAGGCTGACAGATCCTTATGCTGACGATACATGGAGGGAACGTAAGGACTGGCAGACCCTCACGATAACGATACATCGTGGGAAAAAGACTGACAGACAATTACGATAACGATACAATGAGGGACGAGAAGGATTAACAGACCCTTACGATAACGATACATCAAGGCTGTCTCAGATAATATGGACACTAAATCTCACAGTATGTGAACACGCGTGAATAGAATAAATAAGAACACCAATAATGAAGAAAAATACGAATCCAAAACATTTCCTTGTAAAACTCTACTCCAGATTCTCACGAATATTTGGGTCTTTCCATACAAAGAATTAACCGGTCACACACACACACACACACACACACACACACACACACACACACACACACACACAGATTGCCGATTCTTTATTTGTAATTTGGATTACCTGTTGATAATACAATATCAATTCAGACAACGTTAACTCTTACAGAAGCACCATATAATATGCAGGTAATTAAAAATAAATAAATTTTCTTTAAGTTCATACATACATACATACATACATACATACATACATACATACATAGACACAGAGAGAGATGCATAAGGAATTTTTTTCTTCTTTCTGGGGACAAGCTAACGGAAAAGTAGATCAACAACGAATTTGCTGTAATCGACATTTTCCAAAATAATGCAGTGTAATACTACTCATACTTCCTTATGAGTACTGCATCAATTAAATCCTAATGAGCACAGCATTTATTTATACGAAATACGTTGATATGCTTTCGTCTGATCCATGCATTACATTTAGTATGTACAGCTTCTGTCAATCTATACAAGTGCTATTATTCTGTTTTTTTTAATTGCGTACTTTCATGCTTTAATCATTGTCAAGAAGGACCATGTTGGTCATTTTTTTAACTGTCTGTTACGACAGGCGAAGATGATGATGACGATCATCATCATTATCATCATCATCATCGTCGTTGTCGTCATTATGATGTTTTCAGTGAAGCAGGTTTTCGACAACTTAATTTAGAAAGTACAAAATATTTCTCTTTAAAAATTACATCATGGCTATAAAATTTCCAGTATGAAGTCAATAGACAGATTTATGTCGACTGCGGTTTTCTTGTTACGAATATGTAAATAGATACACTTCATACTTCAAAGCATTTTCATTTAGTACATCAACTCTTTCAGAAGGTACTTACCGTCTATAATCGCTTATAAGTCGAGTCCAACTGCAAACTGGACAGACCCATAATGTGCTGACAGAGCTGGTTCTGTGCAATTAGGAGTAATCAGTAGAATAAACAACATAGACTCTGGTCTGCAGGCTCATTATGTTGTGGAAGAGCAGGTTCTTTGCTGTTTGTTGACTCGACTTATAAGCGGCTACATTGCTTAACCTTGACATAAGATGTTAAAATACGTAGAACGTGCTCATACTAGTTCACAAGGAGAGTATTTTGAATGGTGGTGTATTCCTCGTGACTTAAATACACTAAGTCTTTAATTTGTGGTTATTCCTAGTAACCAAGTTACACTACCACATATATTACTTTTTTTCGTATTGTGTATTAGCTATTCTGGAAATTCTTTTCAGCATTATGGGCAACAAAGCATGACATTCCTGGCTTTGAAATGAAATGTCATTTCCACACGATTTCATCATTTCAATTTTTAGAAACAAAATATGATACCGCTAACAGATAACAATGCGTTCTGTGAAAGAAAACCACCGCTAACAGATAACAATGCGTTCCGTGAAATAAAATAACCGTTAACAGATAACAATGTGTTCTGTGAAAGAAAACCACTCCTTTGCAGATTGATCATAACAATTCGCGCGCGTGTGTGTGATTTGGATTTTTAACATAGCTTTAACAATTTTTCAGTCATATCGCTACGATGTCTGCACTGTGGCATCATGTCTCAACCCAGTCACATTATCCTGACACCAATCCGACCATTCCTAATACTAAACTCTGAATTCTGAACTCCAAGCGAGGCAGCTGCTGGTACTATTTTTATAAGTCTTTGATAGGACTCGGTCGGGATCGAACCCGCGAAATCCCGTGTCCGAGGCGAACGCTCTGAAACCTTAGGCCACAGGAGCGATCAAAATTTATGTAAACTTGTTCTGTTCATTAAAGAATGTAAGAGAGTTTTAGTTTTTCGTTAAGCTGTGATGTGAATTAAAATGAGGTTTAAAAATATATTTGTTTTGCGTACTGCTCCATGTACCAAAGACTTATAAAAATGGTGCTGACAGCTGCCTCGCTAGGCGCTCAGCTTTAAAAGGTTAGTGTTAGGACTTGTAGGACTTGTCGGCCTGGTGTCAGGATAATGTGGGTGGGACATAATGCTACATGTCTGCGGCACTATGCCACAGACACAGACACAGACACACACGCACACGTCATTAGCTCTGAGTGTATAATGCACATTTCCTAGAACCCTAAGTCATTGCCAAAAACGACGCAAAACTTGATATCTGATAGATAATATTAAAATAGTCTCTACAAAAGAAAGAAAACTCGAGATTAAATCCATAAAACTATCAAACAATTGAACATAGAGTAATCCACCGGTTGCGATAAAGAATGATCTCCCCATTCCGCAAATGTCCATTGACAAGGCAAACATTTTGACAGCTTTGAAAACTTTACAAGCAGGCTGAGCTGTCTTCAAAAGAGAACTGGAAATTGTATCTCTTATTTCTACCTTTAACATCTAAAACTTATTATCTCAGTGCAGTTTGATAACTATTTTTATTTCATGTAGATGAATGACACTTAATAACGTAGACAATACACTACAATACACAAAAATGAGTTCATTCGTTGCTTATCATGAAGGTATTTAAGAAGGATGAATTTTGATAAGCTGGATAAAACCTTAATATTTTCATATGTGTTTTTGATTTCTACAATTATTCTAATCCGTCCATGAAAGCTTGGTTTCTTCGACTGAACCAAACTAGTAAACTATTTTCTGGATTTCATACGAAATTACTAACAGCCGCTTAATTGGAACGGTGGAGGGTTTTCATCGACCCTTAACTAAAACATTAACTGACGGTAAATGCACGGACTAAGAGAAATGCACATTAGATTTGTTATGTCAGTAAATAAAGACAACCAGAATGTACTACACCTGTCTACAATAAAGGAATACTATGCAACAATATTTCTAGACACGAGCCATTACAATTGACTATCTATTTTCATTTCTTTGACGTTTCTGGTAATTGAGTGCATTATGGTTAATTGAGAAAGTGCACAGGTGCCGAAGATTTAATGATATTTCTTTCTCCATGTTATTTCAGGCTTGAATCTGAGGCATGCAAAGGTCAAGTGCACATCGTGCCATCTGTCAACGCCATTCACTGATACATCAAAGTGGACATTGGAATGAACCTCGAACTGATCACATAAATTTGGAATGCGGCAGTGTTTGTCCTCTTTTCATTTCTATGTTAAATTCAATCATGCAATATGTGAATCAACAAGAACGCCATCCTTTATATATATATATATATATATATATATATATATATATATATATATATATATAAGAACATTCCTTTTATATCTGAATGTCACCACGCTTCTTTCTTTCAAACGAGCGCAAAAATTTATTTCAAAAGTTATTTAAGTTTATCAAAGTAATTATGCATAAGTGTGATTCGAAGATGCGATTAGTACAATGAAAATATGGTATAATATTGTACATGTTTTTCTATGGTGAACTCAGTAACACTCCAGGCTCATATGGTTATGTCTGCAAAATAATTCTTCAATTGATATACGGGGCTATCCTGTGTGTATTTATTACACATTGTGTATATAAATTATGTATGTGTGTTATAAACACTGTGTTATTTTTTGTGGAACCGATGCAATATACGTGTATGACAACTATTTACGTTTTGACAACTTTGCAAAAGATTGACATACAAGCTCAGTTCAAGCATGTAATATCTGAATCTACAAGACCACCTTATTTTTTAATTATGCTTACCTTTTATCAAGATACATAGTGAATACAAGAGAACTGTAGTTTCTACTGCACGCACTCAAATATAACAAATATAATTCAATGTTCCTCATTTGTTGCATTATGTGACATGAGTGAATTGGTTTTGGTTTGATGTTTTACGGCACAGCTACCACAGTAAATTATTCATTGCCAAGGCAATTCGGTTAAAAGTGGATCGTTCAAGAACACACAATGGTATCAGATGGTTAGTAGAGTTCTCAGACTCACCAGTGGCAAACCCATGAATATCGCTATTTGTGGTACGAAATCTCCAGTACAGACCTGTGGGACGGAATCTCCAGTACATGCCTGTGGGACGGAATCCCCAGTACAGGCACGTGAGACGGAATCCCCAGTACAGGCCTGTGGGACGGAATCCCAGTACAGGCCTGTGAGACGGAATCCCCAGTACAAGCCTGTGGGACGGAATCCCCAGTACAGGCCCAAGGTACGAAGCCTCCAGAAAACCCTGCATTATAACGTTTCCAGGGTTGTAAAGAAAACTTACAGTAGGAAACGTTCCATTTATTTGTCTCCCTCCACCCCCACCCCCAGAACCCACCCTTGCACCGATCCAACACAGTAACTGCGGCTCCCTTGCTTAGAATTAAGCTCGTATCGTGTAACATTTATTTCGTAGAAACAAATGACGGAAATGTTAAACTTTTATATTAGATCATCTTGAAGCGTATCACTTACTATCAAATATTGACTATGACCAAATCTGGGATATATGCTAATATATTTTGTTTGACACCGAAAATTACTACTAGTTGGGCAATATCGGAGTAAGAAAAGCTAAGCGGCGTCATATTCATTGCTGGCGAAAGCCACTTTACCCATCCTTACAAGGGCGCACTCAGTTCAACAGCTCCCCCACCCCGAAAAACAAGAACAAGAACACAATGAAAACAACTACAATATTATTGAACATACAAGTAACTGATCAAGGCCACACCACGACCCCGAAAGTTTGGAATATCGAATGGTAATTTCAGGCCTGTCGTCTTGCTTGTGAAACATTAACAGGGAACACTGACGGAGAAGCTGGTACTTTTGATCCATTTTGGGTGCAACATAATTATATAGTTTACTTCACTCAGTAAGTGAGGGTATCTTTCTAAAGACAATTTCCAAGGTCGCATAGATCCTTATTAATCCTACTGCAGAAAACCGTTAGCTCCTCCCACTTCATTAGCATATTTGTTTATATTTTGTCGATAACAAATGGTAAATTTTAAAGTCTGGAAGTATGCTGTTTAGTTTAACTTATAATGTGGCAGTTTTTTGTTGTTGTTCAAAAGTTATGACACAATTGAACAAAAATATGTATTTTGTCTAAGTGTCTAAGGTGTGCGCAGTTAATTAGGTAATATCAGCAATCATTGCTAACACGTCATTAGCCCGAGTTTAGGTGTGGCAGACAGGTGGTTGGAGTGGCGGTAGTGTGAATTATACCTCGTGCATTTGTAAAAATGTCAATTTTCAGCGCCATGAATGAAAGTATTTTCATTTTAACGCAAGTGAAGAGGAGGGAGTCATCTCTAATTAATAAATGGACGCAAAAAAAGCAAGAATGTCATCATTTAGAGTCAGTAATTTGGTGTCGCTAAAAATGTAAAACTTTTTTTGAAAAAGAAATTCAATGTTAATGTACTACTTTACTTCTAAGAGACCGCCAATCTAGAAAGCAAAACAAAAACAGCATCCAAAATGTACCATTCATCGCAATACACAGATGTTGGTCATACAGTGATTGTCTTCCTTTAGCCAATATCCCAAAACAATACCATTATATCATTTATTTATTTATTTATTTAGCTCCGCTGACTCACTTATTAGAGCGTTCGACTCGTGACTATTCGTGTGTGGGTTCCATCACCCAGGATAGTTACTGCAAGGCACTTTACTTGTTTCAGCATGTCCTAACCTGTAAATGTTGATGTGCTGGTAAGCACTATGCCAAACATTATAAATAAATAAATAAATAATAAACATAAATAAATAAATAGTAACGCAAGTTTTTTCATCTTTTCTTGTGTACAGATTTGTTTCTATTGAGCTGTTTTCCTTGTGCAAACAGCAAAACTTCTCTTCAAAGCACCTTTGTGATCCATCTTTTTCTGCAGACTTGCCATACATTAAAGTCCTCATAAATTATATCCTGATACTAATCAATGTTCTTTACACTGAGGACCTCTTAAAGAATTTCAGTATAAAACTAAAAGAAGACAATTTCAGAAGAACTGTATGGAGCGTTTATTTCTGCAGCTTATTGAGAGGGATTATATACAAAACAGAGAAATTTTACAGCTGTAAAAGTCAGCTTCTCAAAAAAAAAAAAAAAAAAAATCTCCATTGCTTATTAGCCTATAAATCTTTTGCAGATATGTAGATACACAAACTTAATTAATCCCCAAATGAAGTAATGGTAGGCACATATTAAACAATTTGCAATATAGATCTCTATTGTCAAATCACACATAGTAAAATTGAAACAAAATAATATGAATGATAATGAAAATTTTTTACTTATCCGTCAAAATGTTACTATGAATTGTGTCTATGGTCATCGTATCCGTCAAACTATGAGTATGAATTGTGTCATCGTATCTGTGTGTCTTTGGTCATAATACTAATGTGTCTACGTCATCGTAAGCCGTGTGTCTATGGTCATCGTATCCGTCAAAATATGACTATGAATTGCATCTATGGCCAAGAATGATTCCTCTCGCATAACTTCCTTTTAAACTGTCAACACGTCTGACCCGTTGTACATAAATCATAGTCGATATCATTCTTACTCGCTGACAAAGTCGATATGAG
>JAECUM010091507.1:0-15519 GCA_016617855.1 Megalonaias nervosa
CGACCGCCAAATATCCGATACGACGTGTCGAAGTGAAACCATTCACCATTGCTACTGGACTCCGATCCAAGATCGAAGATCATCTGTTCCAAGGACAGTTACCCAAACGTTTAATCGTTGGTATCGTCAGTAATGCAGCCTTCAACGGAGCCCACGATCAAAATCCTTTCCAGTTTAAGCACTACACAGTGTCCAAGATCGAAGTCAGTCGCGATGGCAAGACCTTGTGTACCAGACCCTTCGAACCTAACTTTGCCCAGAAGAATTACTTGAGATCGTACTTGTCCCTTTACGAAGCTACCGGACAGCTAGGAATCAACACCAGTCACGGCATTTCGTACGAAGATTATGAAGGAGGTTACACTTTGTGGGCTTTTGATTTCACTCCCGACCAAGGCAGCGACGAGGGACATTTCCACCCTATAAAATCCGGTCAACTGCGTGTGGAACTTCAGTTTGCAGAAGCTCTCACTGAGACGGTCAACGTCATCCTGTATGCTGAATTCGATAATACCATAGAAATCAACAGTTTGAGAGAAGTCATTCTAGACTATTAGACACAATGGAAGACTCCTATCCCTCTTTAAACAGTGGAGAATCTTTGGACATGGAATGGGAGGATAGCGTGAAAACAGAACCCCAAGACGAAGTCAAAGAGGACGAGGTAGTCGTCAAGTCCAGATGGCCAGAACAAGAACAACATTTAGTGTCCTGTTTTGCTAAACACCTAGCGAATACCATTACGGAATTGTCCAAGAAATATTGTTACGGATGTCAAAACGATCATCCCAGTCAAATTCAACACGATAAATGTATGATGATGAGTCAAGAAGAAAAATTGGACGAGTATCTGGACGACGCTTGGAGTCTCATCTCAGAAGAAACCGTGTTGCATGAGTGGTATAAAGGCTTGCGTGATCATTCCTGTCCTCCACTGACTACTCTAGAGATCTATCGCATCGAAGCTCTCTTAGCCCAGAGTGCGGAGACAAGGCAAAGAAACGGATATTTGACAGATCGTTTCAAACAAAAAGTCAGAATTGAATTGATGACTTATCATTACCTGTGAAAACAAAAACAACACAACAGAACATGGATACCTGGGAACTTTATTACCTTTTGAACAATAGTTCGTATACTGCTTCTTGGAATCCTGTCGTGTGCGCTAAAGATGAACTACCTCATCGCAAACCTCAAGACCATCAAGCTTATGTCATCAACACGGACGAAAGTCATCTTCCAGGCACTCACTGGGTTGCCGTCTACTTCCCTCAAGAGAATTGTGTGGAATATTTTGATTCGTATGGATTACCCCCTTTGGAAGACGATATCATTGACTTTATGAGAAGAAATGCCCAGACGACACGATACAATAATGTGAAATTACAAGGCACAGATTCCATGGTGTGTGGACAATATTGTGTATATTTTCTTCATCAACGCAGTCTTGGATATCCTTTAGAACATTTAGTGACTTATTTTGATCGTCACTCTTCTAGAAACGATGAGAAAATAGATCGATGGTTTTGTGACCATTATAGTTATCTTTTGTCTTTAGCTAGGAAACGTAGTGTACATCAATGGCCTCATGACTTCCATCAATGGAAATCTCACATGATTTCACAACGTTGTCAACCTTGTCAAAAATAATTTGTTTGATGTTACTTGTTACTTGTGACTTATGACTTGTTACTTGTTACTTGAATAAAAAATGTTGTGTTTTGAAAAAAAATGTGTGTCGTTTGTTTTAAAAAAAACACTGTGAATATATGCTCTTTGACTTCTTTCTATCCCTCATCATGACATTCGCTATCATAGCATTCCGACACTAAAACCAAGTAGGGATGTTTTCTATCGCGTCCGCGTTTGAACCATATAAAGCGGGTGGGTCTCCAGTCTGACCATTCACCGTTGACTCGTCAACTTATGAAGATGCCTTCCAGACTAGCCCAGCTGAACGAAGCTTACGTCAATTTACATCGTGTCAGGCTAAACCTGATACCGAAGCCTGAAGAAATAGAGAATGTTAGGATGCTCTCCACAGTCCAAGGTCTGATAGAAGAGATGTTTAGAGAGGAAATTAAAAAAAGAACAAGAAGAATGGACTGAGAAATACAGACTTCAGAAGAAGCAGAGAGAAGAACAACAACAACAGCAGCAGCAGCAGCAGCAAGAGCCAGACAGAGGTTTTGTGGACTGTCGAGTAGACACCAAAGAATTCTCTTTCTCTTTTCGCAGAAGCAGACCGTATCCAATAGGAAAGCCTACTGCCAGACGGGGACGCAATCTTAGACAGTAAAAAGATTGCCATTACTTCCGTGAACACAAAAAAAACAGCCCTTTTCAGGGCTACCCAATACTCTCGAAAAGACATACTCATTCAATTTGCCAAAATTTGTCATTAGAAAATAGAAGTGTGTCTATAAGCACTTCGTTTCTTTTGTCAGTAAAACAAAATATTTGTGTGTTTGTATGTTTAAAAAATAGAAGTGTGCCTATAAGCACTTCGTTTCTCTGTCTTGTCCAATCGTGTCTGCCTGTGTTTGTAAGTAAAAAGTAAAAAAGTCAACGTGAGTGCTTCTTTTAAGTCCGCGTGTTACATGTGATGGTAAATTTGAGTGCTAGGGAATGTTTACTTTCACGTCCGTGCTACAAGTATATAAATTGGTGCGATCGTCAGTCTGGTTACCCACGTTGACGTAGCAGCTGCAACAAAATGAGTAGACTAACAAAACTAATAGAACTCCAGATGCACCTGGAGCATGCCAGGCGTCTCCTGGATGAACTGACTATGGAGGCACTTGCAGAAAGTGACAGACTTAAGGAAGAGGAGGAAAAAAAGAAGAAAGAAGAGGAGAAGGAAAAGAAGCGAGGGATACTACCTCACCTATTCCTTAGGCCTCAATGTGAGGTCAAACCTGAGGTGAGGACAACAACGCCTCCACAACCAGTAGCAGTACGGCAAACTGTACCAAGAGTCACTGTCCTCCAAACAGAAAACTGGGAGGAGGAATTGGAAAGACAGAGGCAAGAGTGGGAGCCTCGACGTCAGCATCCCAGGGTGCTAAATAGAAGAAGAAGGGAACAAGTATTCACTATCCCTCAAACTGAGGAGCGGGATAGTGAAGCCAATCAACCTCCCTCTGCGCTCCCAACCACACGCATCAATTGGGAGCAGGACTGGAGCCGGCGATGCGTGTGTGGTGCCCGCCCTGGGAGATGTCACCATTAGCCAGGTGCATCTGAAGTTTAAAAAAACAGCCCTTCTCAGGGCTAACCAGATTTCTAGAAAAGAGAACTTATTCAATTTGCCAATTCGTGTGAATGTAGTGTAGTGTGACTATAAACACTCACTCTTTACTGATGTGTGCGTGTGTGTGTGTGTGTGTGTGTGTGTGTGTGTGTGTGTGTGTGTGTGTGTGTGTGTGTGTGTGTGTGTGTGTGTGTGTGTGTTTGCATGAGCGTTCGTTGGTGTGAATAGTATATGGGTGTGTGTTTTTCTTCTCTTCCTTCGTTGGTGTGATAGTATAATGTGTGTTTTATGCTTGCTCGTTCGTTGGTGTGGATAGTATATTGTGTGTTTTACGCTTGCTCGTTCGTTGGTGAGGATAGTATATTGTGTGTTTTACGCTTGCTCGTTCGTTGGTGAGGATAGTATAGTGTGTGTTTTATGCTTGCTCGTTCGTTGGTGAGGATAGTATATAATATGTTTTTTCTCATCCCGATTGTGTGGATGGTATGTTTGTGTGTTTTATGCTTGCTCGTTCGTTGGTGAGAATAGTATATTGTGTGTTTTATGCTTGCTCGTTCGTTGGTGAGGATAGTATAGTGTGTGTTTTATGCTTGCTCGTTCGTTGGTGAGGATAGTATATGGTGTGTTTTATGCTTGCTCGTTCGTTGGTGAGGATAGTATAGTGTGTGTTTTATGCTTGCTCGTTCGTTGGTGTGGATAGTATATAATATGTTTTTTTTTCTCATCCCGATTGTGTGGATGGTATGTTTGTGTGTTTTATGCTTGCTCGTTCGTTGGTGAGGATAGTATATTGTGTGTTTTATGCTTGCTCGTTCGATGGTGAGGATAGTAAATTTTATGTGAAGTGAGTGTAAGGGATGTTTTCGTTCACGTCCGTGCTCCACGGACATAAAGCAGAGCGTTCGTCATTCGCGCCATTCAACACTGAATAGTCAGCCATGGCAAGTAACTGGGAACGAATGCTCAGATTGCAGGAGGTGGTGGACACACTAGCTATGGTAGAGGAAATGTTAGTGAGAATGCAGTTTGGGGCATATAGTCCCCATAGATTGACTATGGAGATAAATAATTTAAAGAGAGGAAAGGAGATCTTAAATGAAATGATTAGGATTGAAAAGGATGAAAAAGAAGATATAGAAGACAAAAGAAGGATGAGAGAATGGAATGAAAAGATTGAAAAGGAAGAAGAAAATGAAAAAGGAAGAAACAGGAAAAGGAGGAGGAGAAGGAAAAACAGGAGGAGGAAAAGAATGAGAAGAAGACAAAAAGTGGAAGTCAAAAAAGTGTAGGACAGAAAATAAGAAGTGGGTGGAGGAAAAGAAGAACTTAGAAGAAGACAAAGAAGAAAACCAAAGGCCCTTTTCAGGGCCACTTCCAATGCCTCGAAAAGATCTTAATTTTCATTTGGTCTCCCCCTAAACGAATATATATAAACCCCTTCCTCTACTAAAAGAAACACGAACGCTCTTGATTCGTGTTTGTCTATAGCCCTCTCTCAGGTAGCTTGACGTCACAGTACTTCTCTTTTTGCTACATTGTTACCAGTGTGACGTCATGCCACCTGTCGCTTATCGCTCTACAAACCCACAGTCTCCTAGTCACCGCTCTACAAAATTTCCATTGTCGCTATACAGGCCCAGGGTGTTCTAGGCCCTCTACTCCATTTTCCATTGTCGCTATACAGGCCCAGGGTGTTGACCTACTTCTTGTCGCTATACTGGCCCAGGGGGGGTCTGTAATGCTAATTCCCATTGTCGCTACGGTACCCCACTATACTACTATGATGGTTTGCATCAAGTTAAAACTTATGCCACTTTTCGAATAAATGTATACAGAATGTTTTTATGCACTGAAAACTAGGTCTGAATCAACCGAAATGATATAACAATCTCACAGATCAGAGACTTACAGAACTCACGATACTAAGTATAAGAAAAATGGGAACCAGTCTAGGAATGGGTTAAGATATGTATTTGTTTATTTGTTTTCGCTGGTCAGGATTGGTTGATAATGAAAGCAAGATTTTAGTAAATAGAACCTTTAGAGAGCTTATCCTACTTGTAAATGAAAGAAATGTAAATGAAAGAAATAAGAGACTTTGTTTTACTGATGGAATTTCAGTCTTTTTACAGACCTGAGTTTGGAATATTCATGACTGAAATTAGCTCCTGATTCTTTCATGTAGAACTGAAAACTCAAGATTCAAACACATGTAGGTCCAGAAAATGCTGATATATTTTTTCTCAACACAGATACTGTTATCAAGGATGTGTCTGTAGTGACAAATATAGGTTTGATAATGAGCGTTTAGAAATTTAATAGGTTTTCAATGGAATTCGATTTAGTACCGTGAGTCCTTTACTTTTCAATGTACATGGCACTATGGGTTCTCTCCCTTCTAACATTCATTTTATCATGTAGATGATGCATTAAATCCAAATAATCATTAATCTATTAATTAGTGACAATAGCAATTTTATATCGTGTGGGAGCTTAGTTTTATGTTCATTTTTAGAAATGTCAAACTTTTCAGACCAGGTCTGGATGTCTCTTACAAAACTTGATTCTGAACTCCAACTTAAGTTTGGAATCCAGCAATTGGAGTTGCTTAAACTCCGACTCAAAATTAGGTAATCAACTGTCTTTACTTTATAATTAACACTAGATTTAGTTTATTGAAATTGACCAGATCCACAATTTCTGGTACTCAAAATCAACAATGTACCTGGAGGATGTCAATGTCATTCAACAAGAGTTAGTAATAGACCGGAAACGGAAGTTGATAAATCCTAATAATTCTCTAAATGAAACCTAAGTTTGGTTAAAATAACATGAGGTATAATTTTAGGGGCTTCAAACTTGTCCTGAATGGATATTTTTTAAAAAAAAATAAAAGCTGCGGCTCGTATGTATATTTATATATTTATTTGCTAAATGTCAACTCAAACGTCAGTCGTTGCAAACTAAGCCGATCATTCTCATAAACTATATAAATCGTCTTTTCATTATCAGACCCAGCATTATTGGTGACATACATTCCCAATGCAAATATGCCACCGAACATGAAGAAATCGTACTGCCGATTTCCGATTACAGAACATGGAATGCCCTTGACGACTGCCAGATGTACAACTTTCAATGTAGATGTCTATTTCCTGAGCTTGTATGCAGACTATAAATCGGACTTTCTATTCCTTTATGAATACATCAGGAACAGCATTTTTCTTGAGAGAAATCATTCTCGAGAAGACATACGGACATGGACATCTCTCCAGACTGGCCCTTCCAGTATCTACACTAGGATAGCATTTGATTGGTTAAGCCACAGCTTGTACTGGACTGACCCAACATATGGGTGGATAGGAGTTATGAATATAAAGAGTGGCAGTGCGCACATGTACAGAATTCTTCAACACGAGATTATCCAGAGACCTCATGGTATATCGCTTGATCCACTTCGAGGGTAAATGCTATCTCAATTCCTACTTTTCATCTCCTGACTTGGGCAATCTCTCTATAAACTCTATGCTGAATGAAGTTCATCGCATTAGATCATCAATTGGGCAAACGTAATTTGTAGCAAATAGTTAATTGATAGACACATTCGCTTTTGTGAAGAAAAAATGTATGTATGTATGTATGTATGTATGTATGCATGCATGCATGCATGCATGCATGTATGTATGTATGTATGTATGTATGTAACACCGTAGAAAGGAAATTACTAAGTAAAGAGTTTTGATAAAAGAAACAATTGCGATAAAGTTCTGCAAGACTTTACTTTGCCAACCAGCACCCAAATTCTCATGTTGTAAATTCGTTCTAAACGCGTGCAAACCGAGGCTAATATATATAATACAATTACGGACTTTGATAATGTATGTCTACATAATTATGAACTTTTATAAAGCTTGTCTATATAGTATAATTATGGACTTTGATAATCTAATCTATGTAACAAAATTATAGACTTTGAGCAGCTATATAACAAAATTATGGTCTTTGATAAGCTAGCTTATATAATAAAATATGGACTTTGATAAGCGAAACTATAAAATAAAATTACGGACTTTTTATAAGCTAGTCTATGTAAGACAATTATGGATTTTTATAAGATTCATAAAAATACATTTTGATTTCATCGCCTGTAGAGATTCAAGTACAAGAGTTCATTAGTGTTTATTAAAGACACAAGCAGTCAAATATTTTCATATGACACAAAACGTTATAATTGTTACAGTTCCAAGTATTACGTTAGTGCTGTATTTTAGGTTTGTAAATACCTCTACGATCCATGGCGATCGAATATGAAATTCATTTTCCTGAAAAAAAAAGAAAGAAAAAAAACATCAGTTACCTCAACGTAAAACTTTCCCAAGTCATACCAACAGCCTAACTCTCCCAGGACATACCAATACTCCCACTTACCACATATTTCTGAATGATTTTTAACAGCTAAACATTCGTCTAATGCTTTTAAATGCAACATGTACTCCATTGTATCGTACAGGTAGTATTATCTATTATTTATTTCAAACGCTATTTTGTTTCGCTCAAAACGTGTGTCTTTATTCTTTATTTAGACAAGTCTCATTCAGCCCGACTGCCGCATTGCTCAGTATAAACTTAGTCAAAGGACGGTATGGTGTAATGATTCATTGATCTCTGTTACCTGTAGATGGCGCTTCCGTAAAACTTGAAGTGATATTACAAAAGCATCTCTATCTAAGAGCGATTCTATAAATATCTTATGCAATCATGCAAACCAAAGCAATCTTGGATTCTTAGAATGATCCAAACAACACTTCAATCGCTGCATCAAGCGTGTCTCAAACCGCTGATGAAAGTTTTCATGTGAACGACCTCGTTTTATTATCACATTTATGTAAACTATCACCTCATCTCATCAAGAAATAAAATAATTTGTCCAATATGTTTGAAAGCTCAGACCCTCGAATGTAAAAGCTTTGTTTAGGAGTGAGAAAATTCAAAGTTTTTATCATACCCGCGTATATATAAGACTCCATGGAATTATGCGAGAGCCTGAATTACGAATTATCGTTTATGTGCATGCGAGTCACGTGAAATGTGGTCTCATACTGTGGTATAAATCACCGTTTTAAATAGAAACGTCTTACACATACCATTTATAATCATCTGGGGAGTGCGAGCAGTGATCTGTGGTCGCGTGATTATAATTTAATAACTATAAGGATCGACGTTCTTTTACTCGAACAACATATATATGACAACACACACACACACACACACACACACACACACACACACACACATATATATATATATATAGAGAGAGAGAGAGAGAGAGAGAGAGAGAGAGAGAGAGAGATGAACTTTTAGCATGTTATCATGAAAGGAGTGTTAGCAAAAATTTTGCAGGAATATAGAAATATACAACTGTTAGAGGGCATCTTTTCGTATTTTTTGCTGTTTTGAGTATATGATGGGTTCGATGAGTGTCTGATTTATGAGAATTATCCATAACGATGTCCAAGTGTTGTCACATAAAATAAATTATATGAATAGTATCATAGATTAATCTTTCATTCGCAATGTGTCCTGAACTGGCTGGTATGTTATGCTTACTGCATAGCGATATTTTGTTGCATTGAAGTCGTGTATTTGAAAATCTCCCTCTTATTTGATAGGTTTTTGTTCTGGACTGACATTGGTCAGACATCAAACATTTGGCAGTCAAGCATGTCAGGAGATGAGATGAAGATCTTGATTTCTTCCGGACTGATAACACCATACAGTATAGTTGCTGATGTCCACGAGAAGAAAATCTTCTGGATAGATGATGGAAGGGACACCATAGAATCTGCGCAGTACGATGGAACAGAAAGGAAGATTATCAGACGAATTGCGCATGCAATGCTGCTTGATATTGAAGTATTCAGGGTAGGAAAAAGAAATAGTTTTCTGAATTTGTGTTACAGAGTCTTCCATTCTGAAGCAAATAGATTTACAGTTTAAAAATAGACGCAGTCGATCCGGGGCCAGCATTTTCTTCATTACTTTGGATGTTCTAAGAAACGGTCGAAAAAACATAACTTGTACGATTTTTAGGTAGTATATGTTATTTTAACGGGTATCCCGTATAGTTAACTTCCAAATCTGAATAATCTCGAAATTCTGTAAGATTTTGCGCCAGGACCTTAGCTAGGGCCTTGCTTCCAACGCATTAAAAATATAATTAATATATCGCCATGTTGGACCTGTTTGACTCGTATGAATGAAACAGTTGCATGCAACCCAAGTAAAGTCGCCTTCTGGTTCGCATGAGCTATCGGGTAAGGCTTGAGACACTGCCAACGTATTTGCATGATTATATGGTCTGACATTGGAGAAACGGCAAGAGGTGATGCTATTCACGCCTAACGTCTAAATATAAAGGTCAGCTGGTGGTGTTAAGCGCGAATACGTCTTCAGTTATATTCTATCAGTTCATTGCATGGTCGTGACAATTAACGCTGCAAACACGGTTACTTAATGATGGATTTCAAGGTGCCTGATGAATTGTGACTGCTCCATTTTGTTGTTGCAAAGATTTAATTCTTCATTACGCACCAGTTTTAAAGTAAATAATATGTTTGTGTGTACGTGTTTTGTCAAACGGTCTTGTAATGCGTTGAATTCATAAACGGTCTTGTAATGCGTTGAATTCATAAACGGTCTTGTAATGCGTTGAATTCATAAAGGTGTACGCAGCTAAGATGGCTGTTTTAATAGTAATTTGAAACTATAACCAAGATAAGACTATGTTTCATGTCCTTGGGATCACTGTGGTGATGTATTTCAAAATAATTTTTGTCTAAAATTAATGTGGAAGACGTATCCGAAACGTTTGTCAGAGTTAAACATTCCTGTTCTGATAACGGTAGTAAGCCGGTCCAATTCGGCTATAAATATTGAGGGGGAAGGCGCAATTAACTTATTAGACTTGGAACTCCGTGGAGTTACTCCATGAAGACTTTGTTCGTGTGCTGGAAATTCGCATTGCCGAAACTGTCTTGCATCCTTCTAAGTCAGTATGCATCTAGAATCTTATACCGTGTGGTAGTAGCCTAACACTGTTATATCCGTCTAGCGCACACGACCTCACCATGGAACTTTTCTCTTGTTTAAAAATATCTGATCTACATTTCACGTATTATTGTAGTTATCTCCTTTTTCAGACAAAATATTAGAGAATTTCATTGCAAGACGTCAATATCCTAAAGCAGCTGTCTCTCCAAGCTTTAGCTCAGCTAATGCGTCTAGGAGTTTTGTATTTGCAACACTTGGAACTACTTTTTAAAAGTGTGCATTCTGTTGTTATTCGTATGTGGTGAAGCTGAGACTTCCTTCTGAAGAAGCTAAATCTAAGGAGAAACTGAATTTCATTACACAGGACTTCAGTTAATTGGAAACTGTTGCGTGAGCACCACCCGACCACGAGAAAATCGGTCTTTAGCATACAGGTTACTTTTAAAGACATGTTGAACTGGACGCAACATCATGGGGCAATTTCCTTTCTCTAAATTAATCTTTATTAAGTTACGTTGTGAGTTAAGTTTTAAAAAATATGGACACAATAAAAATGCTATTTTTTTCTATAATTGCAAGGGCAAAAATAAACCTATATTCAATTTTTCAATGATGAAAAACAGAATTCCAATAATATTTTGAAATACTTGAGTCAAGTTGTATGAAAATCAGCCAGTAGCATGCTACATACTATGTTACAGGAGCTTGTCTACGTCTCTGACAGACAAAACAAAGTCGTCCATGTCATGGACAAGAACAACAGTGGAACGTATCAAACACTACAGCTGGCTGATCATGTTCCGCATGGAATTGTAATGTATCATCGGGAAGCACAGCAGATGACCAGCATGGGTGAGAACACACACACACACACACACACACACACACACACACACACACCCCAAACAACTCCAGAGGGCTGCCGAATGGCACATGTTCCGATCTGATACACAAATAAGGTTCTCAGTTGTTAGTTTTGCCATAAGATCAAAGTGAATTTGCTCTCAGGATAGAAACGATGATGAGATTACTGTGGTTGAAGTTAGATATTTTCTATCTTTCCATTTTTTAACTCAGATTTAATATTTTGTATGCACCAGTTCCGTCAAAAACTAGTTTTCATCTCATATATATATATATATATATATATATATATATATATATATATATATATATATATATATATATATATATATATATATAACATTCATTAAAAATAACATGGCATTTAAAGTGCTGATATAAAGAAAACTGATGTACCAATACTACTGGAATATCAAATTGTGACCCGCCCATTGCGTAATAATACAAATATATACACATTCTTTCAAATGCAGGCCTTTAGATCAATGATGAATGTCTACTCATTAATCATTAATGACGTATGAAAATAGCTATAAAAGGTTTTAACAGTCCCCGTTTTCTAAATGAATTTAAAATGTACACAATTTCATCGCAATCCTTTTTCTTCTCCGTTCCCCTCGCCCCTATCATGCATAAGGGGCAACATGCGCAGAAATATGGAGTGAAAGAGAAAAACAATTTGGGTTGGATGAAAACCTTAAAACTTTTCTTGCACCAAGTAACCTACAAGAATGTGATTAGTCGTAACGGTATGTTTACACTTTCCCCGAGTGGCCGAGTGGTCTAAAGCGCTCTCCGTTACGGATCACTGCGATCTCACCTCTGTCTGCGTGGGTTCGAGTCTCGGGCTCGGCCAATGTAGTTATGTGAGAAAGCTTGCCGGTAGTTTCTCGTGGGTCGATGGTTCTTTCCGGGTTCTCCCGGGTTCTTCCTCCACCATTAATACTGGCCGCCATGTATAGCCTATCTTGTGCTGAAAAATGGCGTTAAACCCTATAACAACAACAACTTTCCTTGGAATAGTGTTCATAATATCAATGATACATAGTTGCAATAGCCGGTCGACACTATTAAGTTAAATTTGTCGGTTACGAGGCAGACATACTGTAACGTATTTAATACTTTATTGTTGTTGTTTCTTAAACCTATTGTAATGTTTCACAAATCGATTTTTTTGTTAATGAAATATGAAAATGTCCAAACAGTGCGTCTCTCTCTCTCTCTCTCTCTCTCTCTCTCTCTCTCTCTCTCTCTCTCTCTCTGGACCATTGTAGCAAGATACGGGCTAAAATCGATGAAAATACGAGCGTTGGGGATTTTAGCTTGTGTCATACGATGATGTCTCTGGACCTATGAATGATGGTAAAGTTAAGTCAAACCGTCCAAAGGAAAAGGAGAGAGAGAGAGAGAGAGAGAGAGAGAGAGAGAGAGAGAGAAAGAGAGAGAGAGAGAGAGAGAAATTTTGTGGTCAGTAGTAATGTTAATTAAAGCAGAATAATAACTTAGAACAACTGTAAATATATTAAAATGTTTTAATTACCTCTTGTTGGTTCATCATTTCGCTTAGTTTCTATTCCACGCTAATTTCCATACGCCAGTACGTCGGTGCCTAAGTGTTCAATGTGTACAAGAAGGCATAGAACTATATTTTGTAGCGGACACATGGATGTGAGGAGTTCATTCACTCGGTCAACAGACAGTTGCCCGGAGCATATCTTAACTCCGTACAAGGAGCAAATATGTGTATTTGTATGTGATATAAATAAAATGTCAGTACAGTATGTACGATGTGTCAGTAATATACCACTCGTTGTATAAATGTTTCATTACAAGGAAACTCGGCAAGCATTTTTTCCTTTTAACGAAAAACTTATACATCTCATGTTATATCATTGATACAGCGTACATACTGCACGTTATATATATATATATATATATATATATATATATATATATATATATATATATATATATATATATATATGCTCGTTTTTTTCTCCGTTAACTTTACATTGTCAGAATCGTGCAATATTTCCCGATATTGCACCCTCGCGTTGAATTCATACTGAATGCACGCGAATAAAGGAACTACTTTCTATTGTAAACAAACAATTTTTTTCTGAATGAACTAAAGCAAATGTTTCATGGACTGCCACATATCAGCAGCTTTGGCACATTCCGCGTTAACTTTTTGATACAATGTTTCAGATTTAGGCTAGCTATAGACGCCAAACAGGGTCCTTACAATAATATGCAAGTTATAAGACATAAACTGTCTTCTTTAGCTAGTAATAAAAATGGCAAAAATATACTTACAATTTTACATCCTGAATTTCCTCAAAATGTACTTTAGTAGTTCTGCAAATCCGAATTACATGAGCCATGTCATGGGTTCTCAAGCTTGATTACACATTTCAAAATTGTACTGTAATTTCGAGTTTATTCCAAGTGCAGTTACATCCTCCTTACTGCACTCAAAATGAAATAAACATTAAATTCCACAGCGTCTTTTCGATAATTGCAATTGAAAGACTTCATATTTTTCCCACATTATGATCTGAATCATTCAATGACAGAACAGAAACACGCTTACCGATGACAGCACACATCTCCCTCGCTACTTCAATCCGATGTATTTCATTTAGAATTGGCACAGACGCTGCAGTAAATCGACGTACTTCATGTAGATAAATCCAGTCCAAAATCACGAAATTTCGTCAAATCGAGAAAAATACCAAAATCTGTTTATTCCAGATCAAATGGAAAAGTTGTTGCAATGCGCATTCATCCACAATATGACTCCAAATTTCAATTTTAAGTAGACCAAAACGGCATTTTCTTTCAAAATTTTTGTCTAGCGCGCGACCAACTTCAAATTTATCTGGGCGGAGTTACGTTCGCATGAATAATGTTGTTGTGTAATGATGAATCTGCGCTTGTGTATTTAGTTTGGAATACAGGATACAATCAGTTACTCTGTTTCTTTTAGTGTATTTTAATTTATATAATTAAGCCTTGGGTAGAATAAGAAACTGAGCATATAATAAAAAGTTTACTGCATTTGCATTTGTATGGAAAAATATGAACTCGTTTTGTCGGATGGATATACTGCACTCCCAAGGTCGTGCAGTATACCCATCAGAAAAAGTCGTTCATATTTTCCCATACAAAATGCAGTAACCTATAACTACAGTAATATCCCATATTTGTATGTAGATGATGTCTCTATGTCTCTCTTTGCGCCTGTGCCTTTCTCTCTCTCGCCATATATATATATATATATATATATATATATATATATATATATATATATATATATATATATAGAAAGAAATTTACCTGTACATGTAACACACTTATGATTAAAAAATTTACTAATAAATGTTACACATCGAAATTCTGTACGTAAGTGAAAAGCCTTTGTACTTAAGTGTACATGAAAGGAATTTTCATCTTACCATGTATATAAGGTCAGACAAATATACATACTCAATGTCTGGGGAAAATGAAGCAATGTGATTTATATTTCTTTAATCCATTATTTATTGATATTGGAATACACTCCAGGCCACTTGATCTATGTTGTGGTGTTCCACAGGGGTCTATTCTTGGACCTGTTCTCTTTATTCTATAACTCAGCCACTCTCAAGTGTCATAGATCATCTTCCAGTGTCTCACCAATTGTACCCTGATGACACCCAAATATACAAATCTAGCCACCCAACTGAAGTTGAAGCTACCATCCAAGGTGTAGACAGGTGCATTTCTGATGTGAAATCTTGGATGACATGTAAC
The DNA here is from genome assembly GCA_016617855.1 of Megalonaias nervosa. Lineage (NCBI taxonomy): Eukaryota > Metazoa > Mollusca > Bivalvia > Unionida > Unionidae > Megalonaias > Megalonaias nervosa. The sequence continues at coordinate 14,963 of JAECUM010091507.1, forward strand.
AAGCTGCAGATGAATGATGATAAACCTGAAGCTATTCTGATTACAACACAAAGACTTTCTCATTCACATCCTTTACCTCAAACAATAAATATTAGGAACACCAACATTAAATTCACACAGTCAGTACGAAACCTAGGTGTTACTCTCGACAGTACTCTCTCATTGCACCAACATGTCATGAACATATGCAAGGCTGCATATCTTGAGCTGAGACGCATCAGCTCCATTCGCAAATTTTTTTTAACTGACGCCACTAAAACACTTGTGTGTTCCTTAGTACTTTCAAGACCGGACTATTGTAACTCAGTTCTGTCTGGTTCGTCTCAATATCTACTCCAAAAACTTCAAAAAGTTCAAAACACAGCTGCAAAGAGTACCACGATCAGAGCACACCTACCCTCTGCTCTGTACCCTACACTGGCCATCCATTCCATCCAGAGTCAAACACAAAATTTGTTCTCTGTGCTACCTTTCTCTGACGGGCTCCAGTCCAACATACCTATCCGACCTCACCCATGTGTACACACCAGCAAGATACTTACGCTCCTCTTCTGACA
>JAECUM010091508.1:0-44341 GCA_016617855.1 Megalonaias nervosa
AAGTGTCAAGATTGAAAGAATAAATCAACAGTTCGGGAGACGATATCGTAATTGAATAGTCATTGCACAAATTGAGAATAAGAACTTGAGTAATATGAATCGAAATTGAGAGAGAGAGAGAGAGAGAGAGAGAGAGAGAGAGAGAGAGAGAGAGAACGATTCACAGGCCTTCTACATAACTGGACTATAAAATGTTAACAATAAGTGAAAGGACAATTTCAAAGAGATAAAACAATATACCAGAAATGATTCCATGGCAATATATGATTTCGAGGATCAAGACAAGAGAATACAGACATTAGTTTTTCAAAAAGAGATTCGTCTGCTGAATTATATCCTGGTGATGATCATATAATAGACTGATTTTAGCCTAGCCCATCAACTTGGCAGAATTAACAAAAATTGTTACCAGATGTAAAGAAAATGCGCGAAGTTAGATCGTATTCAAGAAGAGTTAAAGAATCTGACGATGTGTAGAAACGTTAAGTCTGAATTTAATAAAACGTCAACATTGAACTGTTTAAGGTCGTGTAATTTTGATTTGTACGGTACTGGTCTCTATAAGCTTCTTTTCATTCCACTAAGAAAGAGATATTTAATAGAAATGCTTTATTGTTTAACTGCTTGGTTTTGTTTAGAATTAAATACAATTAAAGGGGAATAAGCTCTAGTTATTGTCGGTATAATTGGCTTTCGAAAGGTATCTGCGTTATAAATAGCATCAGTGTGTCTCGTTACGTAGGTTGCGTACAGAGTGTACGAAGATCATCTTATTCTTGTAGATATATTATTTTATTACCGTCTTGGGAGACTCAAGAATAAATTACCGATCGTCTGCGCCATATAAGTATTTTTTCCTATCTGATCATGGTACAAAATTTTAAACTGAATTTAATTTTAATTTCTTCCGTCATAAACATAGGGTTGAGCAGTGAGACGATGACTTGCAATAACATTCAAATACAGACCTAAAACAAAGAATATCGATTTGGTCATATAAATACACACCTGAATAGATAACCATAGCAGATATAGGTATCAGTCTGAGACAGTACCAGGAGCATAGTCAGTCTTGAAGACTTTGTGTTCACGTTTTGCTTTAAAGTCTTTCATGTCGGACGTGGGCTGGTGTAATCATTTCACGTAGCAAGAGAGTCAGACGGTTCATCTGTTCCTTTCTTAATCTCGTATTACTAAGTGAATTCCTTTATTTATGTTCAGGCATCAATACTTTTGTTGAAGAGGTAAACAAATAAGGACGCTGGTTAAGAAATCTTTGCAAATATAATACATTCTTTGTTTTTAAAATTCATTTTTGTTTGATTCCTGTATATTATATATGTTTTTCCATTTCAGTTTTGTTAATAATAAAACACTTACAATATAAATAATAAATAGAAATAACACTATTGCAATGCCTAGTTTGAGAACATTTTCCAATCAATGAGAAACAAAGTTTTGCAAATAATTTTTCTGGTGTTTTCCCCGATAGATAAAGTAGACTTGACGGTTTGAACTCAGTACCCGCTATTTTTTTAATGAAAATGGTTCTAATTAGTATTGTAGGATAGACAATTGCAAGTGAAATAGCTTTTATCCAGATATTAAGAGAAAAATGTCGTTAACACTAGCCTGTATTTAAACTCTCTTTAAGAATGCAAGAAAGTATACTTTCCAACTGATTAACCATGATTTGCGTGTAAAATTGCACCTTTGCTTCTCTAAAGTATAAAAATGGGGATTTTGACCAATGATTCAGAGTTTCCAATTTATTATTGAATCAACATATTTCATATATGTGTTAGTCTAAAGAGGCATATTCTAATGTACATACATACATACATACACAGACACATACACACAAATACATACATACATACACACACATACATACATACATAAATACATACATACATACACACACACACATACATACATACATACATACATACATACATACATACATACATACATACATATATACATACACCTTAGTCTGCAATTTTAGAATTAAAGAGTTATGAAAATTTATAGATATATATAAATGTCCTAACAAAAGTTTTCTTTTTCAGTGATGTCGCATTTTTAAGTAACAGCTCTCAAATACTGTCGTGGCTAGATTCACTGATACTTCGTTAAGAGGCTTACTTTGGTGATTCGTTCAGTCCTAATAAACGTTTGGCACCTACTGACACGGAAATACTTTCTTCCGAATGACATGAACAGTTAGCTAAATATTTAAAGAAACTTTCAACCTTCACATACGTTTTTGTCTGTTTTCTGCTAAGAAACTGGATAGAACAAGCATTGTTTCTACATAGATGTCTGAAAATACGTTTTTAAGTAATATTTTATTTACACCCAATCTCTCTCTCTCTCTCTCTCTCTCTCTCTCTCTCTCTCTCTCTCTCTCTTAACAATATCTATGAGATCCATTATTTAACTTTAAGGCAAATGTTTATATTTCCTATTTTGGTACCAATTACTTTCTTAGAATTGAGACATAAGACCCAAATGAGCATAGAAACTGGAAACTGGAACGTTTAAAGCCAGACTTCTTTCACAATATCATTCAAAATTAATCAGGAATAATAACAACAAAAATCCTGGGACATATGAGACCATTGAGAATTGAGATTAAAAACCATTTTACAGAGTGATATTTGCCACAGTTTCCAAGATGAGTACCACACAAATAATAAACTTAATAGACTCAATTAGCAAATTTGTAATAAAGGCGTTTCATACACTATGGATCAAGCCAAAGACGGTTTGAACGAAAGCTGTCATCGACGTTATTTCCTCTCAGAACACATACCATCCTTTTTAAGAGCCTTGCCACGTAGATCACTAGGAGTCGACGATTTGTCGGCGGTTTTTACGTGGATATTGGATAACTTGGCAGCTTGTACAAATTCCGAAAATTTCCAATTTTAAGTTCGGCATACATACCCAAATTCAACACGTAAATAAAGAATTTAGTTAGAGGCAAATATCAAGATTTTAGTATTTGCGTTGCATGTTTTATTTTAATATAATATTTTCATGTGATTCAAAGAACATATTTCTTGGAAACAGCATATATAAATCAACAATCATTCTTAATGTCAACAATATCTACTTGTAACACAATAATAGTCCTGTGTGTTTTATTATGAAGGGCAGTGTAATTGAGATTGATTATCTCAATTCAGTTATCATTCAGTTACGTTTATAATACACAAGCCAACCTCAATCGCGCATTCTTCAAGTTTACGTTGAAAGTGGATAAAGGCAGAGACAACACAGAAGTAGTTCATATTTGGAAAACGATGACTTTTGAAAACCATAAGTAGAGCGGCCAATAACTGGTAGGAAGTCAGTACTAGGTCCTAATATAGATGTCATACCATCATTGTTGTTTTTAAATACATTAATGAAATGTCAGTTTTTATATTTTGTCCGTTGAAATTTTCTAGACTTAGTTTTCAGTCAAGTAAATCTGCTTTTCAGAGCACTGAGTAACTCTGTTACTAATCGCCAAAATCACTAGCGAGAATCAAACTCTTCTAGTAGAGTCAACAATTCTAATTAATAATAAGGATGGACTTGTGCTGATTATTGCAGATCTTCACCATGAATTCTGCACCATCGACTAGAGTGATACATTTTCAAGGTGGTATTAATGCTGTAATGGATTAAATATCTTTATCAAGAAACACTAAAAAGGTATGTATGGGGCATAAAGTTGCTTAAAATAGTTATATTGAATGGTTAATTCTATTGGACAGTCACCACAAATATGTTTTCATAGAAAATACAAAGACAAGTATTATCTTAACAAATATGGACATATGTTACTATTCGCTGATGGAAAAGAAAGTTTAAATAAGAAATAATTTTAAACTGCTTTATTTGAAACAGATTTATTAAAATATCTTGCGTTATAACACTGCTTTCTCTAACTAAAATGGAGCTTTTATGGAGGAGTTAAGAACTGATCTTCTTATATCCACAGTATTTTCAGTGATTTACATCTGTACTGTGACTCATTTCATACAGGATGAGTAAAGGTCAAGAATTTATCTTTTCTCTCCATAGTGATTTAAAGGTTTTACTTCCACGCTGTGACTTATTTCATTTAAGGTATATAGAGGTTAATATTACTAGTTATATGTCATAGTTGTATAGCAGAGGTGGTCTCATTTCGAACGGAACTTTGGGCCATTTACCAGTTGCCAAACCTTGTCTTTGCTTGTGTCTGGATGATATTCCGTACAGGTTAGTCCCAACCATCTGAAAGTAGAGCGAGCTTAATTATTTAATTATCTATAAATACGAAGTCCTTGAATCTATGAAAAGTGTATAATCCTGTTAATTGAAAATATGTGCTTATCCCTGTGCTTCATCATATGATAATCTACTAATACCCTTCCGCAACTTCAACTAATATTTTTGAAAAACTTCTCTGTTCAAATTCACGATATTTTGCAGTAATATTGCCCTTAGACGGGGCTGGGTGTATCATCCTCAGCTTTCTCCACTTGATGGTTAGAAGTAGACAAACCCAGTTACAACGACATTTTCATATATTTTCTGACCACGTTTTATTCATACAATAAAGAGACAGGATTATATGACGAGTGGGTTATTGTTAGGACGGGATGTATTAGATGAGAAGGAGGGGAGAGTGTTCCAAAAGGAACTATTACAGTTGCTGTGATAAAATACCTGTATTGTTGTATTTGTACTTCCCATAAAAACCACGAATTGTCAAATTTAATAAACCCAATACTTTCCTTACAGATGTACACAAGTGGTTACATTGCTTTCTTAACTTTGGTGTTTCACAGACAACGATACATTTAATCTTGCTGGTGAATATTACAATTGTTAGCCATTTTTAACAAAGTATCAATGTTCGCAAGATGTATCTGAATTCTTGAAACCCTTTCCAACACCATGGTCTAGTTTATATCTACTGACTTCAAAATGACATTGGTATTTAAAAACATTTCATCAACCCATTTAACTCCAAATGTGACGGATGAACTACCGTCCATGCAGCTGTAAAGACGACATGTTGTCAACGAACTGAATGCGCAGAACGATTGGGTACAGGTATTGTTATCTTTAAATACCAAAAATGGAAATTGGAATAATACCCCCAGAAGTGCATAAATAACAGTCTTTGTCCTATTTGAAATCTTCCTAACAGAGCAAACAAGGTCATGTGCTAGATAAAAGGGGTCAAAGGTTACTCGATCTATATTAAGTCACATGATTACTTTTGGCAAGAGTGGCGATTCTGCTCCGATAATGGAACTGGCAAACATACCTTCTGCTCCACCAAAGGGCTGAGTGTTTATGGAATATTTCTTTGTGACATATCAACACATCCTTTACCAACAAAATGTGCGTATTGCTGTTGCGTGAACTTTCTCATCCTACGTCAATGAATTTAAACAAAACAAGTTAATACTTTTGTATTGATCGTCACTTCTAACGACAAGAATCAATTTATGTAGAAACTAATATGATTAAAATATTCATGAAATAATGTTTGCACGCTAAATAAGACGTGATATATAGCCTAACTTCATGTCTGTATACTAAATATGAAGTGATGCGTGATCTAATTTTATCATGTTGGTATGCAAAATATAAATTGATGCGTGACCTAGCTTCATTATGTTATTATGTTACATATGAAGTGATCAGTGACCCAACTTCATCTTGTTTGTATGCTAGATATTAAGTGGTTCGTGACCAAACTTAACGTGTTTTGGAAGTGCAGAGAATTCTGAAGCATTAAATTATATCGTTGAGAGTTTTTTAAATATTATTCCGGAATGAGTATTTCCGTTTTTTAGAATTCTCTTTTAAAGAGAAAAGTAATCATTAGTTTGATGAAGGCTGAAGGTTTCCAGGAAGCATGAATGTATCTGCATTCAAAACGAGTATAGGATGAATAAAACTTTTCAGACAATGGAATAAATATGTTAAAGCTATATTAAGGAAATAAATCAACGAAGATTACAAACTTAAATAAAAAATGTTAAAGAAATTATCAAACTAATCAATATAGATAGTCTTAATCCTATAAGTATTTTGTGATAGAATAATTACATCTTATGAATGAAAAGAAGCCATGAAATCAGACATGCGCCAAGTTCTCTTGAATTTTTTTTTTTTTTTAATAAAAAAAAGATATTTAGAAAAATAAAACGGCAGTTAATAACTGAAAAGAAATTACAAAACAGGGATTGATAATACTCTGTTTGAAATAATTGTTAACTCTGTTTATGTTATTATTAATTTGTTTATGTTATTATTAATTGTGGTGTAAGGTTTTTTAATGGTATTTCAGGATATGGTCTAAACGCTGATTGAGGGGATATATGTGTTATTGACCCTATTTAAAAGTAAGTTCGTATTAATGATGTTGATAACGGTATTATCCTAGACCAAAACTTTATTCATTTAGAAATTATGTCAATTCGAATATGATAAACTAATTGAAAAAGTAAACTCTAGATTGCATGTTCGTCAACTCAGTTACTTCCGATCGTTTGAGTTCTACTGGAAATGTATATTGCGCATTAAGGAATTATGGCACATCCTTCCATAAAATCGAATACGTTCTGGCATGAATTAACAAGTAACTGTGTTTAGTTCAGATATGACTGAGGCTTATTACAAGCCATGCTGAATAATGCATATCATTGGTCTTGAAACCTTAAAGTTATGACTAGTCTATAGTAAAATTATGATTTCTGCACGAAGACACTTCCATCACTATATTATAATTGGGAATTATTAGAAATGTCAGATTCATTTAAATACATAGATTGACCTTTATTCAAAATTGTTTCTGGCTACAAACACAAAACTCTTTAGGGAAAATTAACTTTTTTAGTATAAGAAGAAAATGTAAACTTTTTGAAACTCGGATTGGTTCTGTGTTAAATAATGGAACCCGTTTATGTAACTTCCAATCAGAAAAAGGTATCGAAATAATTTATAGAAGATTTTATAGACGTTTATTGGAATAAAGCAATCTACTAATCTGAATGTTATCAATGTGAATGTGGATTATACCCACAATGGAACATTAGGATACCCACAATGGAACATTACGATACCCACAATGGAACATTAGGATACCCACAAATGGAAAATTAGGATACCCACAATGGAAAATTAGGATACCCACAAGGGAACATTAGGATACCCACAATGGAACATTAGGATAACCACAATGGAACATTAGGATACCCACAATGGAACATTAGGATACCCACAGTGGAAAATTAGGATACCCACAATGGAAAATTAGGATACCCACAATGGAACATTATGATACCCACAATGGAAAATTAGGATACAGACAATGGAAAATTAGGAACATGTGCCTGACAAAATGTTTAACTCAGATAATGGGAAATAATAATATTATGATTTGTAGAATGTGTGCTGTGTCAAAAGAAACAATGATTATAACAGCATTTCCTGTGATGGAAACGATTGGATAACTCATGATAAACCTCTGTAATATGAATTAGAATTTAGGACTTTCTTCCATATGGAACAATCAATTTCATACTGTGAAATCGGCCAAACAAATAAATAACAGAGTTTTTTTTTTATTGGTATAAACAAAAATGGATATCTTCTATAAGGTAATTAAAAGTTTAAAAAAACATTAATCATTTAGAAAGTGCTTGGATATAATAAATAAAGCTAGCTTGAGAATTGCAACTACTACGTATTGAGCAGCATCGGATAACGTTAAGATAAAAAAACAAGATTGTTAAGAGTACGCAAAAAGACGTGGAATGTCACTGTCCAATCTGAATATGATTGTTTGCTTGTTTATCGATTTTATAGGGACCAGATTAGAAATTATTAAAAGGGGTATTATTACTCTTGGCTGAATATAACAATATTAAAGCATTTACGCCTACAAATTCAATGAGGAACTTTAACTTTGCGACGTGAAAATGTATTTAAAAAACTGTTTTAGTTATCGATGCTTAAATTATATTTCTAAAGCTAATATAATCAGGTATGTTTATGTAGTTACATTTTATTTAAATCTTATTTTCTTTGTTTTCCTTATATGATATGTATATTGTATGTAATACTCAATAGAATAATGTTACTTAGCCTCTGTGACATGGCATTTTATTTCCACACGCATGCAACTATAAAATACTGTTTGTGCAAAATAATGTTTCTGTTCTGTTCTGGTCGTCTTTTACACTTATATGGAATAAAGTAACCCAGTTTGGTATCATATATAGCAATATATCCGAATTATGTTATATTTTTGTCATCGCACTCTGATGTTAACGTAAACACAGTTAAAAAATACTAAATAGAGTTAATTTCAAAAGTAATATGTTATAGTACTATCTGAAGTTTATATAGTAAACACAATCTGGACTGACTAGCTAGTGTCAGGTTCTGTTTAGTGTAGTACATAGGAGAGCTGGGTACCACGAAAAAATTTGTACAGTGGTATAAAAACTTTAATTAAAGCTGCAATTTTGGACAGTTAGGGAAACTTTGAGTGGCATGACAATGCCTGGGTAAGATATTTATCAGAGTAGGCCAGTAAACATAAAACACACACAACAAACGAGATCATATTTAGCGGACCTGAGAAATTACGTAAAGTTCGTGCAGAAAACAAGTGAGCTAATTCAAATCGTAGGATGATTTGCAATCTTACAAACATGACTTGTATTTTGTTCTGGTTATTTTAGTTAGAAATCTTTCCGAAAGTTGAATTTAGTCATAATATGTTTCATATTATTTTACATGTAGAATTATGGACCACATTGATATTTGCACAGTAAAACTATTATAAATTAATTTACAGACAAGAAGGGTAAGTTTCAGCACGTATGCGATAGAAGTAGGAAAGGGACCCATTGCATGAAAAAAGAGAAAGAAGTAAGGTAGAAATAGGGATGGAATGATATGCATCTGTATATTGGAATATCAGCTCTTCCAAATGACAATCAACATGAAATCAGACAAGAAAGAACGTAAATGGTAAAGATGTTGAAAATATGTGCGCTTCAATGGTAAAGATAAAATGTAAATCCCTTCCACTCTATCGTCACTTGTGTCTCATGAATCGAAAGAAAAGAAGCACATACATCAGTTATAGATCTTACCCTCTTTTAACGCAGACAAGTGGGTAGTCCTCTTTCAAACATTTGGGATTAATATGGTTGAAGAAGATTGCCCCGAAAGCAGATGCCGTCTTTTTATCATCGGCAGTTGCCGTTTCCGAGTTAGCTACGTCAATCGTACAGTTCAGAAATTTTTCATCACAATCACAACCCGATCTAGGAAAGAAAAGGTTGGCGTGTTTGATCAGTTGTTCACTGCCTTTTACGGGATCGTATGGCTGCCAGAATCGATGCTGTTTCGTGACCTAACAGCTTTCTTTTGTAACGATCATATTACATAACCATGACTTTTAAGAATTTAACCACTGGATTTGGTAATAAGAAAATCTATATTCCTTCATATTAAAAATCACACATCCTTGCTATCGATGTAATACAGAAATATTTGCCAAATGTATTAAGAATACACATACTAAGTAATCCGTGTTCGACAAATTAGACTTGTTAACAGCAAAATATGCTTATACGTCGTTCTTTGTTTTCAACACATAAGGCTCACGGTAAGATTATTGTGTCTAAAGGTTGGTCAAGGAACCACTTCATATGATACAAATTATGTTGATCGTTTGCTGTCGTCACCCGTTTGATTCACGCAAAATATTAAAATATGCATAAATTTGTAGATCGGAATAGACACAATACACGGCTAAAACAAGTGAGAACAACAGACAACGAAAAACTGATAGTCTGTGATGTGCACTCCATTTTGGCTTCGAATTACATTTTGGCTGTTCCTACTAAAGCAAATATATTTATAGGATATATAATACGATGAAAGCTTTTACATGCATATTTTTCTCACTCAAACCCAATCAGTTTTATTAAGAGACAACAGAATACGAATTCTGTGAAAAATGAAATAAAATAAATCATATAGTTCTTGTATTATTATCTTTATCATCACTTTTTTTTTTGAGGATGCGTTTGCAATAAACTTACACTGTATATGGGGCGTAATTTTTGAGACCGTAGTTAGAACCAAATGATGTAATGTAGGTCTCGCATCCGTCGTGTTCTTTACAACACATATCCGTTTGTACACTTGTCCCAAAATCATTGTCATTTGTCGCCACGCTCCCAGTGCCACATCATTTAGTCCCTGCAAATATAACATGTCATGCTGTATTCTGCTCAGAAAATAGATGTGGGGCAAGTACAGTTTACATGAATGTGCGTATATATAGCATATGTTCAATTATTTTATTTTTTTATTTGCTCAACCAACTTTATAAATTTAAAACCTTGTTCAGGTCTAACTTTACCATATATATATATATATATATATATATATATATATATATATATATATATATATATATATATATATATATATATATAGTGGTTATGTTCCTTGAATAGACATGATCTAACTTGTGCTGTTAGCTGGCCCTCCTCATCTAACATCGATGCAATAATTTTTTACCAACTGTCAATGCAGCTTGGGTTTGGAAATCTTCCCATGCGTAAGGAGCCATGGAAAGGACAAGTTTTGTTGAGCTTTTCCTACTCAGAATCGACATCAACACTTTCATAGTTTAATAAGTCTTTTTACCTATGAACTTGGATTGTTTAAAAACTTGATATCATCTAAGTCTCTTTTATCCATAGAAATTGCACAGATATAAAGAGAAGATTGTGACATCATTGTGTGTAATGATGTGTCACTTAAATACGTATTCATTTTATAAATCGATGGTGTATTTCATTCGTATTGAACTACTGATAATTAATCCATCATTACTGGTAGTCTTCATTTTGCCCGCCCCCTAAGAATGTCCTAGGGTTTATAGTGTTATTCTTGTCCATTCCTTCCCAGAATAAAGTTCTGCGTTTATGTCAGTTTCTTCAACACTGTTGTGGACCTTCCGTGTTCTATGAACACATTGATTTTTTGTTTTTGGCCAAGTAGCCATATATATTGAGGAGTGGCTGGTTCATTTGCTGGTAATGCTTAAAGTTACCTGGGTAAATGCCTTTGAAAACTTTGCGTATCTCGTCCCATTGAGACCCGAAATTTTCCAGAAATCTCTCTTCTACTGGCATGATCTCCTCTGTTACCTAGACAAGAGAGGGGCCATCCTCCGCCGTCTTAATACTGCACTCTACTCTTCTGTTTGTATAAATATATATTACGTCAATATTGTGTTACTCAACATTTGATGACATCACAAATAAAATTATGTAAGTCAGATAAGCAGTTATTGAGGTATTGGAATGTGATATCGCCTAATCAAATTAGCATTTTTCGCATATGATATACAGGACCTAACATTTGTGCTCAGTTCAAATAACATTTATGACATATTTTGAACATACATTGCGTTTACTTGCCCATTTATTTTAAAATATATCCTATTTCATAAACTTGCAGTTGGAGATTGCAATTTGTACAATATAGTAGGCAAAGGATGAAAATCAAGCTCGTCTAGTATCGTGTTCTTATCCTGTAACGATTCAGACATTTTCAATAGATATCAATATAGGTGATAGTACGATTGATACTGACATTTATTAAACTTCGTGAACACTCAAAACGAAGGGTAGCATTTATACAAAGTATACAGACTACAAATATAAACAATCAAGGAGTTGTGAAAAGATGAGGATAAGTAAATGACGATGGTAAAGGAGATACTGTGTATCGTATAAAGTTGAAAAAAGAGAGGAAAAGGGGAAAACAACTGAACCAACGAAACAGCAAGATTGAATATCAACAGTACTTTGTTGAAACTATGAGTAGACCTGACTTACAAATAATTGTATTAGTTATATTTATGTAGCACAAATTCATATTTTTCGCAAGTATCCAACTTAATGGACAATGGTTTTAACAACATGCGGTACTTTTGGTTAAGTTGAGGACTGATGGGTTAATGGATGAACAAATGTATTCGTATCATAACGCTCCACGTGAAATTTATGATCACAGTATTCAAAATGACTAAGTTATACGTCAAAGCCTCTAAGAATGTAACCAAACGAGCTTAAAAACAGGTTTTTATTTCTGCAGTTTTTTTTATGTATCATATAATACATTAGAGCGGTCTAGAGTTTCTAAATAACATTTTCTGCAGTCATGTTTATAAAGTACCTCAGCATAAGATCAAAAAACATTAGCATGTATCGAGATCGGTGATTGTAACCTTGATAACTCATTTTCATCAGCACCACCATACTTGATAATTTGATCACGATAGCTTAACAAATATAAAAAAAAAATGTGACATACAAAGAGCTGAAGACTTTCTACTGAATGGTAAATGTCAATCGTGTTTTACTTACCCCGTTTTTATCGAAATTGCTACGAATAGCAGACCTATTACTAAACCGAAAGACATCTTGCCAATTGGGTAAGGCGGTATTGTGTGATGTTAGTGCACTTCACTCACTCCTGTGGATATTAAAAAGAGGTAAAATATCATTTTTACGTCAGAAGTATACACCTACATATACCATCAATTACCATATGTTTAATGGCATCAACGCAACGTCCTTGATACCGTAAAGTTGTTGATAAAGATAACCAGACCCAAAATTGTTGAATTAACTCGATGAAACTCGTTTCATTTATTCAACGTTACTGTAAATAAAAAGACAGTGACATTCAGACTAATGTGTATGTTTGGCACAAACAGTATATAGCTACACAATCAGTGTGAGGAACTTTGTAAATCTGTTACCTAACCCTGTCCTTGCTTTAAAAAATGAAATGACTCACCTGGATATCGTATTACTTGGAGACCGTAATAAAATATTTCTACCTGCCTCTAAGTTTAGTTTACATAAAAATATTCTTGTGAATAATTTTTCAGGTGTGTATAAATATCTCAAAATCTAATATCATTCAGTTTATTGTGACTGTCAATTATTGACAGCCAGAAAGGCCTTGAAGAATTTAAAATGAGAAAGACAAAAATTATAAAAGATGAAAACATAGTGTGATATGTAACAACATTTGAAGAAACCGTTCGGTTTATTTTAAATACGCGTGAATTATGTGACGTAAACTTTATTCAAATTCATTCACAGACAAATCAGATGACCAGGACAGATGACCCATTAAACAGGACATTTATGGTCACTGAAAACTAATTTGGCTTTAAATCAACTGTAAACGGTGTCGGCCAAAATTGTATAACTCTGTCTCTGTCTGTCTGTCTCTGTCTGTCTGTCTGTCTGTCTGTCTCTCTCTCTCTCTCTCTCTCTCTCTCTCTCTCTCTCTCTCTCTCTCTATATATATATATATATATATATATATATATATATATATATACGAGTTATTAATCCTCTCTCCATTTATTTTTGACTCAAGTGATAACTTGTAAGGGAGAATTTGTTATTGGCACAAGGGAAATTTATTACAAATTAATTTATTACAACCTTCATGAGATTTAATAGTAACTTTGTCATGCTCGAATAAAAAGTGTCCCGACTTGATTATTGGCCTGACAGATAAATTGAAAGTGCATTCCAATATGTTCTTCAAAGTATGTTTAAATGCATAAATGATGGCATTAATATTTAAGTATAAATTTGCATTAAAACCCTTAGTTTTAAATCTCAAATAAGAACTTGTGGCATTTTATTTTTCATCTGATTGTTAGATCTTTTAGATGTATCTGGAATCAGCTTCATATTTGTAAATGACGTCTCTTGTCATGTCCTCTTTGAGCTCGCTTGTTGCCATGCTGGGGCAACTGATAAAGTCTACTCGACCGATCATTTATTTTCATCTCTGCAATTTTGTTCTTCACCTATGATCTCACTGGATTTACATTTACCCCTTGGAGTTTATTTTACATTTGTCATATTCCATAAACTCGATATCTATAAACAATTATTGATTTCGTTGATTCTTCTCTTTGTGTACTCTGTTTCAATGGATTCGGAAGAACGGGAATATTATTTAATTCTGTAATGTTTCAGTTTGTTTCCAAGTACTACGATATTCATTAAAATCATTTACTTTTTCCAATTACATACTTTCTGCTGTTCATTCTTTTGGTGTTCCATGCTTTTCGTCTTTCAACTAAGTAGTCTTGGTTATTAAATCGAGATAACACTTGTTCGTAAACACGCATTATATGCCCTTTCCTATCAAATATTCAAGCATTTTTTGCTGTGAAAATGTCAAAATGTGTGAACGTATTGTCGGATAAGGGACAAGTTTACAATGTTTTGGGAGGGAAGGTTTTGAAGAGGTGGATGGACTAATGTTATCACTGCTACCGGATTGCCATTAATTAAATGCTATTAGCAAAGACATTTGCAGTTTTACATTGTCTGATACATCGTGAATCCATGCAAACGTTTGACAGCTATTTCCTAAAGTGGATGAACGAAAAAGGATCAATTTTGGCGGGTCTCCCTGAATTAACGCGCGGGGCCCCCCGAGAACACGGCCTTTGGAAATAAACTTTCAAACAAGTTTTATATTATATTGAACTTAAAATGTTCTTCCATCGCTTTTAAAATTACTTCTCTCATTACATATATTTCTAAAATATTACTAACGAGCGGGGCTCTTGTAAGCGCGGGGCCCGATTGGGACAAATTGGTCCAGTCGGCCTAAGGCCTTCCTTAGTACCAGCAATATTAACACGGTCAGTTTTGACTGTTTATACTGTTCAGCAATTATTAAGAAAGTCTAGGAAAAAAAAATGTCTAGAAAAAATTAAACGTGATATTCAGCGAGAAAAATGTTTAATATAAGTTCAAATAACATACCACGTTAGTTTGTCTGCGATTAGGATTCATGCCCACATACTAGTTTTAATGAATAAGGGAAGAGTGAAGTCGCTTATACTAATGGAATAAAAAAGATTGCTTAACGAAGTTCTGCATAAATAAGGCATAGCTGCATTGCCAATGAGTCAAAGGAAAAGCAAAGAACAATGGAGTTACCTGCTCATTGGCAGATAATCATGTTCGTCGTGGATGAAAAGTATAAGAAAAAATTGAATGCATAAAACAAAAAACGCAAAGTCGAACTAGGATAGTCGACATAAAACTGCAAATTAGTTGGACTGTATTGAGATGGCAAAAAGTTAGGTTTTACTACACGCTCAGTTTATATAAATCTTTGACGATCCATACACCCAAGAGGACAAGAGAAAATGCCAAACAAGATGGTCACATCGGGCAAATACAATCGTACACATGTAAAACCTCGTACGTTTTATCCACTGAGTGGAGGAATAATGAAAATGGATGCTCAGATCACTAAAGAAACATTTCATGTAAAAGCAGGCACCAAATATTTACATACAAATCGCATCCAACTGTCTTCTAACTGCAGACTCCGTATTTATTTGGTTTGATCAACGAGATTAGGAATTATATAGCAACTCCTGTGCAGTGTCAGTTAAAAAAGTTAATACGGAATATCCAAATACACTACCGTCCCTGGACAACAGCATAGAGTACATTAAACACGTTTGGAGGACAGAATTTTATGATATCTAACTTCTAACATTAAATCTGCATAACTAAATTCCCTTACCTCTAAGCTTGAAATTCAAATGGTCCTACCAAACGGGCAACTCCCCTAATCTGTGGGCACGTTTTATGAAATATGCCCTCAATTCAACACACTAAAAGTTCACGAATTAGCTCTCTGACATTGGGCATCTGATAAATGTATTGCCACATCTCAGCATTTATTTAGTTGTATAAATCCATGAAAACAATAGTAACTCCAGGAGGAACTCTTAGCAACATATTTCATTGTTGCAAATATTCATGATGAAAGTAACTTTTCCTCTTGGTTATTTTATTTTGAAAATAATAAATACATCAAGAGAACATTGAAAACTGTGGACTGCCATGTGACATTGGCATATGTTTCAACATCTGCATTGGAATCTGAATATTTTATAACCTTTTTACTTATTATTGTAAGCTGTGAAGGAATTTTTTCATTCCAAGGAGATATTACATTTTCCAAATGACCGTCTGGAAACCCTTTAGGTCTTTTATCCAATGACCGTTTAGAAGACGTACATAATGTTCTTTTCTTTCTTAATATTTAATGCTTTCTTTTTTTCTCAAATGTTTCGAACTGTGTCTGACAGTCTTAGTGAGCATTAATTGTTATAAATGGATTCGACACGTGTTTTTGAGCAGAAAAGAATGACGTAAACAATGAACAATTTGGCATTTATGAGAACAGCTCCAGATATAATATTTAAATGAATGCATCGTTTTTGGTGTCCATTGGAAATAAATCAGAAGCTGGCGATACATATATGGCATATGAATCGAGAGCAATGTTTGCCTCTATAGGAGGTCATCGTGGTGTGGAAATATTAGATTCAATAGGAAAAATAAAGAAACAAAAAGGATGGAATTTAGACTTCTACATTCGAATGTTCAAAGAGACTTATATGCATAACTATTACTATTAATTAAAATGACAACTATTTTCATATAACACATAAACCAATTTCATTACGCGTAATGTAGGCTTTGAACTTTTAATCCTCATCGTTGGTGTTAAAATTTGCAATGGAGTTATTGTTATGCTCCTTGCAAATCTTAAAACTCCTTAATTGGCATGTTCGAGGTTTCATCGTCTATCCTGTTCATAATCTTCAAGTAAAATCTCTTCGTTTTCTAGAACGAAGTTTTTAAGCTTATTGCTTGCAATATTATTATAGATATCGGTAAGCTTATCCATACTTTTCTTATCAAATCTATTTTATTTTAGTTTTATTTCCTTTTCTTTCATCTTCATTTGGTATATGTTAAACAGATGTTTCGCATTATAATTCATTCTTAAACCATAACATTCACATCCATTCCAAAGTCTACAGGGACCAGAACAAGCTCCATTATTATGTTTAGTCTGAAATACTGTGCAGGCCCTGGTCTAAAAAGCACGATAATTCTTCAATAATATGTTTTACATTTAAATTACTATCTCGAAATGGCTTCGCCAATCAGAGATACGTAATGGAAAGTATCGTTAGTCACAACTCTATCATTACAGAGAACTAAAAATAATTTCCCCTGTAAAGCCAGACGCCTTTAAAATGATAATCGATTTCTAAAAATAAAGAAAGTATTTAATGAGAATAGATTCATAAAACATCAAACACGCGAATATAAATTATTCTCAGACATCAAGAATAAAGAAAATATTTAAAATCGTTAAATAAAGAAAATGTTTAAAGTCGGTAATTAATCAGATTCAAGGATTCAGAGATACTATTACTCCAGGATGAAGAAAAGGTGATGAAAGTATTGGGTAGACAGCACAATACTAAATTCAAAAACAATATATCAATATATTTATGCAGATATCAGTCTTGATATATTCATAGCAACTTAAAATTTGTAGCAACGCACGATATCAAAAATTACATTGCCGCAAAAGGATTTCTTAAATTTATAATTTTACCCACCAACTAAGATCTGATTTTATCAAAGATAAATTATGTTCTATGTTAAAGAAACATTGTGGTAAGACAATGACCCACATCATTAAACCTTAACTGAAGTTTTATATTAGAATTTAACCCAAGAAAGAGGAGTTTTTACTTACCTAAACAATAAGTGAGAAACCCGTCTGTTCTTATGCCAACTCTGAAAAGAGAATGAAGCCTTTCCTGAGCAATGTCAAGTTTAATACCTTCTTTTCTTCAGAATCCCCGGATGTAAACTGTTCTTAATCTATCCAATCAGCATGTTTGGCTTGGGATCGTTACCCTCTGTGTTTGAGAGAACGAATTGTAGATTGCTTGACCGATAACCATCATTTTTGCTATGCACTTTTCTTTTCACCACATATGTTCTTTTTTACATTAGATATATAAACCCTCAGGTACTTTACATAGGCTGATTGGAGCTGATTAAAGTTCTATCAGATGAATAGGTTCGACTTTTCCTTAAATAAAATAAATGAAAAGCACTATCTAAATTATATAATGGCAGAGATGAAACTACTGATTGAGAACAAATTTTCTACCTTCAAAGGCATCCAGTTTGCTGAGTGGTCCCTTTTCTTATCTACGCGGTCATCGTTCTGTTATTGTGATACAATTTATCGTTTCGCACCACATATTAAAAGTGCGTGTTAAAACTTGACCTTCATTTAACTCGGTTTTCTATTGAGATATCATGGCCGTTACACGTTTCATGCAATAAAGGTTAATTGAGTTCTTTTTAAAATTTCTCTTAGCCTTTTAAAAATTAATTCTATATTATTTATGTGTTAATTCCTACTCCCCCAAAATGAGCCAATATATGAAAATGTTAAAAAAGAATAAATTATTTTTAAAAATGTTAAAAAATAAAAAATAAAACTAACATTTGACTGTCCTTCCACCTGATAAGTATATACACATTTAAATGGTGGGGGGGGGACGATCTAAATCAAGCTAAGTAAGACAGTCGGTCCTAAGTATTGTTTTTGGCAACAGCATCTATTTATCACAGTTATAGTTATTTTCCTGCGCAAAGGAGAAATTTTCCAGCAATATGATATAAGGAAATGATAAGTAATCTACACTCAATTTTATAATTCTGTGAATTTCAAAGAATCACCTTGATTTCACATGTAGGGTTCGTGATTCTTATGGACGCTTGAGAAATTGCATGAAACTTAACAAATTTACAATTTACGGCCAAAACTTAGAATCCATCAAGTTTCCTCGTTTGAATTTTGTGGCAAGAGCGAACAAGGCGAACATGTTATATATCGTTATTTTTTCTGACGCAACAAACTTGCACGATCCCAGGTGTGCTTTGCAGTTCTCAATGAGCGTCTTCGTCAGCGCTCGAATATATATATATATATATATATATATATATATATATATATATATATATATATATATATATATATATATATATATATATATATATATGCACAAAAACATTTATAACATGGGCCATATTCAGGACGGTTTTCCAACGTTTATAGCTAAACGAACTCGTCTTCAGAGGAAAGAAACAATTTACATATACAAAACAATCACTGACCACATAACCAATGAAAAATGATTGACTCCTACATGTAAGAATTACTAGTGGCAACTAACTACAAGAGATATAACAATACAAAGTTGTGCAAAAAATAGACGAGCTTTCATATTTTCATGGCTTTTGTGTCTTTGTTTTCGTCTTCATTTTGCATTGTTTTGTTTTCTTTTATTATGAACGATAGCATGACCGTTATCATGAAAAAGAATATTTTCAAATGTAAATATTTTATGTTGTTTTGATATTTTAGATTTTATGTAAAACAAATAACCTAACCATATCACACTTTTATTACTCAGTAATAGTCTTTATCAGTAGATTGTACTACCTCAAAAACAAAAAGTTTGAGTGACCGTAACTTACGGTTACTAGGTCAATGACTGTCATATACCAAAGGATCTATCAAAAATCAAAGGCTTGGTGACTAATTGGATATTTGACACATTAGCCTTGAGGGCAGATTGATGTTAATGATATGTCAAAGATTAATTTAAATTTACAGGCAGTAACACTTTTTCGGTGTTTATTTATGAGAAAACGAGAACTAATGCAATGAGAAAATGAACAAGTAAATAGGACAATGATTGCGACAGCTTAGTTGAATGTCCAACATTTTAGAGCTTCGTGCATGATCGAGTTAATGAAACATGAACCAAGAGGATAGGTCCATGTTGTTTTGTCTTGGTTTTATTTGTTTATTTATTTATTTATTTATTTATTTATTTATTTATTCGTTTAAGATTAAATTTAGCTTAGAGGCAAGAGCTCGATGGATGACTTTTTGGACATTACATGCACTAAAACGGTTTTCCATCCAATTAGTTGCTTTCAAAAAGACCAATCAAGATCAGTACATACAAAAATTTGAAAGAACATTAGAGAGTGCTGATGTTATGTTAACATGTTTTAAATGTTTATATGTTTTATTAACGATAATATCCATATCTGCAAGCGATTCATCACCTTTATCAACTGATAAAGGGTGAGAATTCAACAATCATTTTTAAAAGGAAATATTCCCATAAGTCTGAGTGTGTAGATAAACATTGCTTATAATACTATGTACAACGGGATCACAAAACACTTAGGATACTATACTTGTACGATAAGAGTTTTTGTGTACTTGGCAATAGTTGGTGTGAGAGTTATGAGTTTCAGAGAAAAAGGCGCCACAGAAAGATACAATGGACATGAAAATGGAACAATGATAGTAGCAGCTCATTTGAGTGCACAGAAGTTTAAACTTACTGACTGATAACTTTAATGAAATGTATATATTTTGTGCATATTTGCGTGTGTGTGTGTGTGTGTGTGTGTGTGTGTGTGTGTGAATTGGATTTTTAACGTAGCTTTAACAATTTTTCAGTCATATCGCCACGATGTCTACAGTGTGACAGTTTATAGTGATGTGTAGCACTGGGGCATCATGCCTCAGACATGCAGCATGATGTCCCACCCAGTAGCATTATCCTGACACCAGGCCGGCCAGTCCTAACACTAACCTCATAATGCTGAGCTCCAAGCGAGGCAGCTGTTAGTACCATTTTTGTACGTTTTTGGTATGACTTGGCCGTGGATCGAACCCACGACCTCCCGCATCCGAGGAGGACGCTCTAACCACTAGGCCAGCGGTATATTTGCATAAAATTGAGATGATTCAAACCCTGTATAAACTGCATTCAAAGGTGAGTAACAAGTATCCTCCTGGGTTTCATTGCAGTACATGCAGATACTATAAAGATTGATTATTCCACGAGTTCTTAAGAAATAATAATCAGGTGAATCCTGTTCATTTTCCATTTTCCATTAAAGAGAAAACGATGATTCACCATTTCATTGTATAGGTAACTTACGGAGTGTGCATATTGTTTCACATCACGTAGAGCAACAGAGATACGTCAATATGATCATTATTTGTGGCTTTTCTGTGTATGTGGGAGGTACTACAGATATTGTATATATCAGAAAATACATTAAAAATTATTTCTAAAAGCAATTATACATCTTGACAATTAGGTAGGCGAGAGGAACTAAATCATCGGAATTAAATGTCGACGACAGAACTAGCTGAAAAAATGCAAAGTCATTGGTAACAATGTTTAAGCAAAGCCGAGTAAGTAGAGATAAAATAAACGATGTGGGGTGAGCCATTTTATTTTAACATGAAAAATTTGTTAACATCAGAATAGGTATAAATATTTCCTAACTATCTGATCAACAGCTTTAGTACATATGTATGGACAAAATAAATGTTTCAGAAAACAATCGGCAATAAACATAACAAATGCATTTAAAGAATGTATAAAAAAGCCAAAAAAGTTCAGGGTTAACAAAGGAACAAATTTAATATAATAAAACATTTAAGAAAAGGTTGAATTATAGTAATATTGAAATGTATCATAAGTTTAATAAGGGAAACGTGATTGCTGTCGATCGTCTTAATCTTACAGCATGCAACACAAAAGTAATATTTGGACGTTTTGCCCAAAAAAGATGAATATAATAAAGACACAACATTATTGAAATGGCATACACAGAGGCATCAAATATGAAAACGAACAAATTGTATCTAATATCTAAAGAAAAAGACAACTTTGAGAAAGGATATACTCCAATTTCACAGATTTTAAAATAATTAATATCAGATATACTAACCCAATTGATTACAGCCTAAAAAAATTTAAAATGTGAAACAATTTGTTGTACATCTATGACCTTCAATTAGCAAAATGCAAACCAAGATAGATCTTATGAATGCATTAATACTGCAATGCAGTATGCAAGTTCCCAAAGACTGAATTCAAATAGGTAAAGCTTTTGCAAGATGACCCATGCTCTACAAAAGATTTTCATCACATGGTCAGTGTAAGTGAAGTAGAATAAATCGTTAGCAGTCTCAAGAAATCGAAAGCACCCGACAATCATTGAATTAACGGCATATTACTTTCCAATCCGTTATCTACAAAACATTTGGAAACATTATTCATGGACGTTCGGATAATTGTCGGGAAGGTATTAATTATAATATTCCAAGTTCGCAGCAAGTTTTGCAGCGACTTTTCTCGCTGTTGCAATCAATACGATATAGAATAAACAGGGGTTCGTATATTTTACTGCTTATCTTGATGCGAAAAAGGGATCCAGTAATATCGTTGGGAATTACGGGTAAATCTCGATCAATGTTTCTAACGAATTTAAGAATTTGATGTGAGGTAGATACAATATAAGGATTTCGAAATAACTCTTTAATTTTAATATTTGGACACTAAGGGTCACTTTATTCATTAAGCACGAATTGTGAAAGTCATTAACTAATTGGAAATTATTATCTTTCTTCGCAGATGAAAGCTATTTTGACTATAGATGAGATATTGAGAAACTTTAACTTGTAAATGACTGTTTGAGATGTTTTGTGATACGTGAAGAAAATGTAGTCACAAATAAAGCAAACATCGCGCAAATTCATCATGATTCTTCAGAATATTGAAGCTGAACAGGAACAGTTGCATCTTTGTTAAACATGGGTAGTGGATCCTTCTCTCTACATGGACATTTGGCAAGCATATATGGACAAATTTAAGCCACAATTTTAATAGGATTCTGTATTTACCTGAGAAATTTTCTATTTACGTTCTTTCTACTCACGGTTTCCAAATCTGTAATTGACCCCAATCACAACGATGTTAAGTTACAATCCATTGGCTGACTTTATTTCGAATCGATATGATATAATCGTTACATTGCAATTAGGAGCTTAAATGCAGAAATGACTGGCTCGACTGAAAATAAATGATAAGGATCCAGTGAAGAAAATGATAGGCACTGAGGAGTGAATATAAATATAGAAAACCTACACTACCTAATTTTGATTTGGTACGATAAATCAATATAAAAGATAATAGATAAGAACTATATCATACTAATCATGTATGAACTTATTATATGCACACCGGTTTTGTGAAATGAACGATTTACCGTGATTGCGCGGATAGCTCCCCTTAAGTTCACGTACCCCATACATCTCATAAAACTAGTAATTGTCTGTGGCAATTGATCAATGAATTTAGGATTGCAATGATAACAGGATCCTATTGTTTACAATGTGTTTATTTTAGTGTAAACTCTGAGTAAACCAACTCGTAGTTCTCCGACATTCCTTTAAGAAATTGTTTTGTTTTATCTTTCATTTTTATATTAATGACACTTGTGCACAGAAGTCAAGTTGAATCCATCTTCTAGCGGTCTATTGGAACGAACACTTTTATATACTCGTTGGTTTTTAGAAAACTATCTACAAATTTTTAATCTATCCGTCCGCAGTC
This sequence comes from Megalonaias nervosa, assembly GCA_016617855.1. NCBI lineage: Eukaryota > Metazoa > Mollusca > Bivalvia > Unionida > Unionidae > Megalonaias > Megalonaias nervosa. The sequence goes on from JAECUM010091508.1 coordinate 23,492, forward strand.
TGTCAAACGCATTTGTGAACTTCTCAAGCATTCGCGCAGTTTTTCGAACAAACAGTTCTGCCGTCATACTGTTTGACAGCCAGTAATGGCAGAAAACAGTATAAAAGCGGCCACTATCATCATACAGGGCTGCGTGTTGTTGTCTATTGTTTTGTCAAGCTCCCAATCAGTAGATGCTATATGTCAGCCTATAGAGTCTACATGTGTCACTATAACTACAGTTGCTTACCTTAGCTATTGCCTATTTCAAGAAGCAGACAAGTTGGCAGGCACTGATAACGGTTAGAAGTGTTTGTAAAGGTAACAATCGGTAGTAACTCTCACTAGTATCATTTTTATCCAAACAAATGGTACCTACCAATCCCTTAAAATCTGAATAAAAACCAATCAGACATCTCAGATAACATGATATTAGCAAGAACTAAAATCAAATATATTACGAATGCAAGAACCAAAGGATGTGGTGTTGATATAACATATTCACGGAAACAATTAACGAAATAATGTGGGTTCCTTCTATGTTACATCTACTCACGTGGGCAGAAGCCTCTGTTATTCTATATCAGGGGTCTCAAACTCAAGCCAACCTGAGGGCTGCAGCACACCTACATACGTCATTATTAAGCAAACATCTAGTAAAATATGAAAAATGGAAACATATCCATTATACATGATTATAGTGATTATACGCTGTACTTATATTTTACTGTAAAGTTTTCACGAATTTAAAATTAATAATAATCTGTACTTGGAAATAGACGTGCTCAATTTAAGTCCTTTGGGGGGGGAGCTCTCAGCTGGCAACGTTTTACCTCAACCAGCACATCAGTGTTTGGTTTGATATCCTGAGATGACGCTAATCTCATTATTGCTGCCAAATGATCATCAGTGAGTTTTGACCTTAAGACTGTCTTGTTCATTTTCATAGACGAGAAAAACTGCTCACATATGTAAGTGCTACCAAACATAGACATGATCTTTGTAGCTTCAGAGAGCAACTTGAGGAATTTGTCTCGAGACAGAAACTTGTAGAACTCTGGAACTCCAATGTCCATATATTTCTATTTCAAAACAGTGTCACTCTGAAGCTCCACAAGTTCCATTTGCATGTCCTCAGAAACTTTGTCAATGTCCACAGCAAAAGGTATTGAAAAAAGGTGGAACTGTGGCTCAAGTACCTCAAAATCTTTAAACCGGTTTTCAAATTGTGTGTGCAAGTCAGAAATGATATTAGCATATTCTTTCAAGAATGTGATTTCAACTTTTTCTAATGAATTCAATGTGGAGAAATGGGCCAAGTTCCATACAATAAGCTGTTTCTCCCACAGAGCGAGCATGACTTTGAATGACTTAACACAGTCATGCATCTGTGTTATTAACTGCTTTTTACCCTGAAGTTGCAAGTTGAGCGTATTAAGGTGATCAGCTAGGTATGTTAAGAAAGCGAGATTACAAATACGGTTGAATCGGAGAAATGAGAAACATCTTTGTTTTTCATTTGCATGAGGATTTCAATCTATTTTCTAAGTGGAAAAAAACCCGTTTCAAAACGTTTCCTCGACTCAGCCACCTAACTTCAGTGTGATAAAGAAGTTCCCCATATTCACTTTCAATACTTTCAAGAAACGATGTGAATTGTCTGTGATTTAATCCTCATGAACAAATGAAATTAATAGTTTTAACAACAATATCCATAACTTCTTTCATCTGAATACTCTTACCACGCAGAACTTCTTGATGCAAAATACAATGGATGCTTGTAACATTATTTCGTTGTGTAGTGAGACTATACTATTCAGTTTGGACTTAAGTAACCCAACAACACCAATGTTTGCAGAAGACATTGCTGCTGCACCGTCCGTAGCCAAGGATACGAGTTTGCTCCATGGTAGTGCAGCTTTTTCTATACGCTCTTCTAGTCCTTGAAATATGTCACGTCCCGTTGTGGTACCCTTCAGTGGTCCTAAGTCTAGCAACTCTTCTGTTATGTTTAAATTGACATCCACACCTCTTATAAACACTGCGCGGTATCAGAAACATCTGTACTCTCATCAAGCACTATTGAAAATGTTTCAAATTCGTGTGACTTTTTAATCAATTGTTGCTTCACATTACCCGCTAGCTCAGTAATTCTGTTTGGAACAGTATTAGCGGACAAGCTTATGCCTTGAAATAGGTTCTTTTTATCAGGACATAAAATTTCACTTGCTTTAACAAGACACTCTTTAACAAAACGGCCTTCTGTAAAAGACTTTGATGATTTAGCAATCATTTCACTTATTAGGAAACTTGTCTTTACTGCATCTTCACTTGTCTTGTTAATGTTCGAAAAGAAATTTGTTTGGCAAATGCTGTTTTCAGTTTCAGCACTTTTTCCTCTCTCTCATTTTTCCAGTGATAACATTATACTCTTTTAGCACAGCTATTGTTTGAAGGCAAATTAAACATTGAACTTTATCTTTGACCTCTGTGACAAAGTACATATTCTCCCACTTATCCTGAAAAACTCTTTTTCTTCCAGGAGCTTTCTTTTGTTAGACGTGGAGGCCATTTTCAAAGGGCATAATAATAAATCCTGATCATTACATCCTCACACTAAAAACCTTTGTTAAAAGTGACATCTGGGAAAGAAAAATAACTTAGAGTTATGTATCTTCAGGATGTTGGGTCAGCTTCAAGTAACTGTTACAACATAAAGGTGCATCATCAAAATGTGGTCTATTTATAGCTACTGATGCAAGAGTTCGATGCTATATTTTGTGATTGTTCTTAATGCCCTCTCATTCATCCGTTATTGTCTCTTATTACAATTTGTGACACCAATCACTTTGCGGGCCACAGGATAAAGCTTGACGGGCCGCATGCGACCCGCGGGCCGCGTGTTTGATACCCCTGTTCTAGATATTTTGATTATTTTGGAAAAGGATTAACATTGTCATAAACAAGAGAAAACTATCCGGAAGCATCATTGATAAAAAGTTATATACTTGAAAATTATTTAGCTTTAATATCAAAACAATGTTTAACAGTGACCTTTTACCGATTCTTTTACTTGAGAACCCTCCAGAAATTGATCCTCCATATAATAAACAAGATATTATCTGGGACATTAGTAGTAGGAAAGGTCTTAAAACCAAGGAGGGTTTTAGGTCAGAAACCCTCACCCCCTCTAAAATAAATATATTCTGACATTTTTTCACCACCTCAGAGACCCCCTCTCCCTCAAAAAACCACCCTCCTCCAAATTTTTATCTCAGAAAATGATGAAATTTTGAAACCCAAAGATTATTCTAGACCAGAACCCTCACCCCCTCCTCAAATTTTGGAGAGATGAGGTTGGTCAGATGATCCAATGACATTTATTGATAATGATCTACTACTGTTGTAACCAATCTTTTTCATACCTGCTGACTCTCATTGGTAGGATATCCGTTAACATACTGTCAATAATACGAAACTCAGGTATTAAATCGTCCATATCATATTTTACACCTCGCAAATAAGATTGTATTTGATCAAATAATTTTTTTTAAGTTATACTTGCTGTTTTACAAGAATTTGTTTTTGTTTCAAGTTTAGGTTCAATTTTTTTTACAAGTGTTGAAAGAGAGACATTGACACCAGATATTATTAACAAAAATGGATTTAATAATGCTCCCCTTGAGATTATACCAGAGCTAATCATTAACAATGGCAAATATGATATTACTCGAAGTATTCTACGGTAGTATTTATAACATTCTTTTACACACCAGAGGCTTTTATGATAAAATTTGTAATATTGTACTAGCGCTTCAACATCTTGTTTTGGAATTTCCTCTGAAATGTGATTGAAATCGATGATATGTTTTTTCATTATACAATATTTTATACAAAAACAAAAGTTCTGGCACCAGCAATTGAATCAAGAAACTCACGAAATTTATTATTATTATGATCAGCTATAAAAGTTCTGTATTTGTCATAAACATCTGAGGAAGTATTCTTATATCGTTCATCTGTTAGTACATATTGTTTCTTTAATCAATCGTATGAGTCAAAAGTATTTTCTACTTCACGTTCATACAAATCTGTTTCATTCACCAAATTACTGTAATCGCTTTCTGTTTTATCAATATACCCTAATACCAAACTTATTTGATCTAACGTGAAATTTTTGAGAACAAGATGTTGTCTGATAATTGCATATGCGACAACAAAATTTGCTAACATTAATTTTTTGAGTGATTTTAATTCAATTGTTATCAGACCAATAGCAGAAGCTACTTTTAACATTAATTTTTTCATTTGGTTTTGTGAGTATTATCTCGACTTCATTGTAATAATTTCGTAATAACAATTGTTTAGAGCGCTGGATTGATGGAAATGGAATATCATCTTCTTCACTTATGTTGTAATAAGAATCAATTTTTACTTCCAAATTTGTTTGATCGGCTTTATCAAAAAACTTTTCAAGTTCAATATCATTAATATCACTAATTTCATCGTCAAAATCTTTGATTATTTTTAGAGACTTGTCAACAATAATCGGCTCAAATTCTGGGTCTTTTTTACTTATCATTGGCAAAATTGCGTTTGAGTACGCTTTAATATGTAACTCCATGTCTGGTGTCATAGTAACGATTTAATTTAAGGTTTCTTTGTCGTGGTAGTACATGCCGAGATGCTTAAAAATGTTTCGTTTTGAAAAACTACTATATAACTTCCTGTTTCTTTTTATTCCTATTATCACAGATTCTGCTAGTCTGTCGAGATAATCATGGCTAGCTTTTACAGATGTTTTTACATCATCTCTTTCAACGTAAGCTCGTTTTTTTTATTAAGTCTGATTTTATTATCAAATCCAAATTTCAAAAATCAAGCTCGAGCAATATTTTTTAAAATATAATTTCAACTTGTTTATGTTCTTCTAGACAATCATCAGGATGACAGTATCTTTTTATCACATTAAAGTTTTCTATTGCTTCTTTCAGTTGTGGCCCTCGCATATGCATAACAAGAATAAAAATCTTTTCTTCCTCTGATAATGGAGAGTTTACTATTCGAACTGAAAAATTTTTTCTGGTATTTATTACACGTGCTGATAATGATTCGTCCCAAATGTTTATTTTAGAGTTAAAAAATATAATCATAAAATTCTCTCGCAACGTCTATAAACCACTGTGTTGTCATTATTTTATAGCATTAGATTAAATTTGTTCACAATGATCATATCTGATCATCAAGTGTATATATCTGAAATGCTGTTAGTCCTGGAAACGGATGTTCAGCAGCGATAACATAAACTCGGAAATATAAGTACTTGTTAACAGTGTTTTCTGTCTGAATTGTAAAATATTGTGCTGTTATAATATACGTGTTATTTGTGTTATGTAATATTGTCCAGTCGATATCATTGTTTGATCCTTCCAATTGCCAATTATAAATTCGACCAACACTAGAGTTTAATCGACCTCGCAAATGAAATTGCCAAATAGCAACTGCAATAGGACATTTAATTTTAATCCAAAAATTTTCAACTTCTCCGTTGGTAATCCACTCATGTCTATCAGAGAAAGCGTAATAATGATAATTTTCAGGATAATATGCTGATGCGCTTACCTCAAACCCAACTCGATTGTCAGTTGCATTATAAAGTATTGGAATATATCCAACATTGTTTTAAGTTCGTTTTATACCACTAGACAGACTATCAACATATGCTTTATTTGTCAGATCATTAGGGCTAACTGGAACATATGTCGTAGTTATTTTTTTGTCTCTCATGTTTATATTACCTGACATTGGTCCACCAGATTTTTTAAAGTATGGGGCAAGTTCTTCTTTCAACTGACCATAACTAATAGCATCAGCATCAGGTTGTGGCGAGGTTGTTGGTAATCCAGTTATTTTTGAATTATTGCTCATTGTAAGGTTACCTGTCATTGTGTCGCCGGCTTTGTTAAGTTTATTGTCGTCAACTGATTTTAGCTGCGCATAACTTACAGCTTGCGTTTGATTCAAGTTTTCTGGCTGATAAGCAGTCTCTGAATGTATAAAAAAATTTCCTGACATGTTGATATTACCTATAACCGTTCCACCGATTTTATCAAGTTTGTTATCATCCACATACCTCAACTGTGCATAACTTACCGCTTGTGTATAATTTAAATTTGCTGGTGGATACCTGGTCTCCAAATTTATTATTTTTTTTTGTTGTGACATATCTAAGTTACCGCTTAAAGTTCCTCCTGTCAATGATAGTTTATTAATATCGACGGATTTTAGTTGTGCATAACTAACAGCTTGTGTATCAGCAACATTTATTGGCGGATATGCTGTTTCTAAACCCAGTACTCGTTGATTTGACATAAACAGGTTTCCTGTCATTGTGTCACCGGATTTTTTCAGGTAACCCGATAAATCAATCTTGCCGTTTGTTATTGTTGTTGTACTTACAGCTGATGAATCTCCTATTAATGTTCCACATTTTGTATAATAGCTCATTTATTTATTGTCCTACATAAAATTGTCAACATTAGTCAGTTTAATATAACATAAAATTATATAACAATAATGTCAAAATCGTCGATATGAAACTTTGATACAGAGCGGTTGGTGAAACATAAACACGAAAACGAACTTCCAGATTGTCATTATCTTATTATTGGAAGAACTGGATCGGGAAAAACAAACTTGCTTATGGATTTACATTTAGAAGATAATTTTAACTACGATCGCGTTATATTTACACAATTAATCCACAACAGGATAAGTACGAGCTAATTAACGAACACAATGACAAACTTCGTGATGATCTTGAGGCTGGTGAAGATTTTTTATTATCAAACAACCAGAAGTACTTATTTCAGTTAATCAGCTTGATTCGTCCGAGCACAAGATAGTTGTTTTTGATAATATTCCGCTAAACAACGAGGAAATGAATAAAATAAGATTATAGTTTTCATTATCACGTAATAAAAAATGTAATTCTATTTATCTCGCTCAGAGTTTTTATAATGTTGACAGATTTATTAGGCGAAATACTGGTTGTTTTATATTATTTTCGGGACTTGACAATGTTGACGTTAGAAATATCGCGAACGAACAATGTGGTGATGTAACAAAAGATAAATTTATTGAATTATATCATAAAGCAACAGCAAATAAATATGACTTTTTTTATTTGATAAACTAACAAATGATATGAGTAAAATGTTTCGATGTTGTATTGAAAAATATCTACAGTAATTTTATAGAAAATAGTATATAACTATGGATAAACAAGCAAAGTACAGAAAACATATAGAAGATTTGAAAAAACTTGCACAATCTCAAGCAAAATTTAAGCAGCTAGTGAAACAAGCACGACGTGGCCAAGTGGTTTCAGCAGAAACGACAGCCGCCGCTCTTAAACCAGTTTCTAAAGCTTTACTTGGAAAACAACCTGAAACTAAACCATTATCAGAAGAAGAAGTTAAAAAAATACAAGAAAAAGGTTTACTAGGATTAATCAAAGAACAACCAGAAGCGGCTGCTGGAAGAATTATTGAAAGATCTGAAGAAGAAAAAAGAAGATTAGCCGAGGAACTTGCAGCAAAAATAGCTAATCCTGTTGCAACGCAAGCTGAAATAGATCGGCTGATAAATAATCCACTGGAACTTCAACAAGGATTAGCAGAAGCAGCAGTAGTTCGACCAGTTGAAAGAAGGTTAGAAGAAGAACTTAGAAGAGAGAGAAACATAGAGGAAGAAAGAAGATTTAAATATGATTTAACAAATATAAATAGCAAAATAAGAGATGACGAATATGAAGATTTTAATGAAAGATATAAATTTAAGGATGTGAGAATACATGATGTTAACAAAGATGATTTTAAAGCCGACGAAAAAATTAAAAAGCTAGAAAAAATCAAAGAAAAGAGTAAGGAGTATTTCGACAAGGTAGTTTTAGAAAATAGAAATTACTATGAGAGTATTAAATTATATCGACATGGAATTATCGCTGATCTTTATATTTAGGTTATTAATAATATAAGAAATAACCAATACAGTAGTTTTCACAGTAGTGGTTTAAGTAGAGAAGCAAAATGATTGGAAAAAGGACAAGTAAAATATATGGTTTTTGAATGAGGTCCTATGACAATGACTGAAGAAGATTTGCTAAGATCAGTTGATAAAGATAATGAAGAATATCGTGATAACTATAAAAAAACAATTAAAATACGAAATAACGCCATTAGAATATTCTGATTTTATGGAAGATTATAATATTTCTGACGTTGATAATATTTATAATTGAGAAGAAGATAAATACGAAGATCTCATTTAAAAAATTAACTGATATTACAGAAAAAAATGCAAAAGCTTACAATGAAATTGATACAGCTGAAATAAAAGATGTTGAAGAACTTTATAACAGAGCAAGAGATGCTGCCATTGCTAGTGTTTTTGGAAATGCTGCAAAAAGATTTAGAGATAAAAAGTATGATGAAAAAAGACACACTTTTGAAAAAATATTTAAATATTATAATAATGAGCGATCAAGGAAATTGAAGAAGAAAGAAAGAAAACTGGAAAAGGAGTTAGAATATTCGCATCAGTTACTGAAATGATAGGCAGATTAATGTTATTGATACCATCAAAAGAAGCTGGAAATGTTGGTGCTGAAATTGACAATGAAATTATTGACATAATTGATAATTTGAGATCGGAAAATTTATTAACATCTGACGAATACGAAACTTTACATCGAGATTTAATCGCGTCGACTTAATTTTATAGAAATATAATAAATAGAAAATGTCAGCAACATTATTACTAGACTCTAGCCAATCTGATAAAGATAGCGCAAATTTTTATGTAAAGTATATTCCGCCAATAGAACTAGATCGTGAAAAAAAGCATGAAACTGGGCTAATTTCCTGTACGTGTTGGAATTCTATGGCTAATGTAAAAATTGGAGTAAATGATGAATTTTCATTTACTGTTCCTAATCCACGTCCTTCACCAATTTTAAAGTGGATAGATTTTAAAATTCCACAAGAAGCTTATAATATTACAGATCTAAATAAAATAATAAAAGAACTTATAACAAAAAATGGAGGTGTAGCTGAAAAATTTGAGCTTACACCAAATTATAATACGTTACGCGCTAGAATAACATTAAAAGATATAATAATTGATTTTGAATCGCCAAAAAGTATCACACCACTGACAGGATTTCTCCATGAAAAATATATTGCTTTTGGTGAATCCATGACGTATGATGGTCAACTGCCAGTTAATATAACTGATGTAAACGCAATATTAATAAATTGCTCCGTTGCATCTGGATCTTACTCAGCTAAAGGTGGTAAAGGATAAACGATATACAGTTTTTCACCAGATGTTCCACCAGGTTCTCTTATGCAAATTAGTCCACGTCATATTATTTAGTATCCGTTAAACGTTGAAAATCAAATAACAGAAGTAAATATGCAATTGACAGATCAGTCTGAACGACAACTGGATTTTAATAATGAAATTGTTACTTATTATTTACACATACGCGAACAATAGTAAACATATTTTTTTTTAAAAATCTAAAAGATTTGACAATAAAAATATACAACCTCAGATATAATGAAACAGAAAAAAGTTTATCGAAGAAAAATAGTAGGAGGATTTTTGGGAAATATATTTGCTAAAATTATAGAAAATATTCCAGGAATAGCTCGTAAAGTTGCACCAATTGCACTTGACGCATCAGAAGCTTTTGCAACTGGAGCTGCATCTGCAACTGGAACTGCTGTTGGACAAAAAATAGCTGATAAAATTGAAAGACCGACGATTAAACAAGCTATTTCAGAAATCGCACCAACAAAAGAAACTCAACGCGCAATGATAACGACAACAAACAAAAAAAAATTTATCATCGCGAGGAGAACAAATTATACAAAAATTAATATCTAAAGTAACAACTCCAATCACCACATGATTGACAAAAGTTTTATATAACCTAACTAAAAAAAAAAATGTCTGTAAAAAATTATTTCGATTTAGCAGAAACTTATGACACAGATGACACAGTAACAGAATTTGAGTATGTTGAGTATCTCGATGAATATTCTAACGAACCAAGTAAGGCTGGCGTTAGAACATTTAATACTCGAGATGAGGATGTATTTCTGCTGCCTCATAAGGCAATGTTAGAAGTTCGTGGTCAAATTATGACAATAGCTAATCCACCTGTCGCAATTGCAGCTGATGCACAAGTATCTCTTATAAATAACGGTTATTGTTTATTTAGAAGTGCTCGATATCAGCTAGCTAATCAAATAGTTGAGGATATCTCAGGTCAGTTGCAAGTTGCAAGTACAATATTAAATACTATTTCGTTTTCTGATGATTATTCCAGATCAACTTCAACTACTATGATGTGGTTTAAAGATACTGGAACTGGTTCGTCAGGTGTTTTTGCATTATCTGAAGTTTTTCGAGGAGCACCTATTTTAGCTGCCGTAGGTGATGCTGCTGCACAATCTATAACTGTAAGAGATTTTCTTATTGCTAATGCTAATTTTTTAAATATAGATCCACCAGCTGCAGCCGCTGATGCAGACGGTACAAGAGTTTCACTTATTGCAGCTTGTAATGATCTTGGTACAGCACCACCAGCAGGAGATGCTAATGGTGCTGTAATGTTAAATCATGTTAATAATTTAATTAACGTAAAAAAATAAACGTTATAATGAGGGTTATACTAAGAGAAAGGAACTTACGGCAGTGTCACGTCAAATTACAATGATGTTACCATTAAGTACAATATTTGGATTTAATCGCGATTACAATAAAGTATTTCGTGGAGTAAGACATACACTTATTTTAGATCGATCAGAACAAAATGATTGTTTATTTCGATATGGTGGGGCTGATGTACAATTTATCATAAACAAACTTGCGCTGTGGATGCCACGAATAACTCTATCAATCATTAAAATGACAGAATTAAATGATATGTTGCAAAACGCACAAACAGAATTTATTTTCATCAACACAAAATATATCAAACAGCAGTTCCGAATACTACCGACTACACATGGCGAGTTACAACAACATCAAGTGAACAACTACAGCGGCAGTTATTTGTTGTATTTCAGCAACAAGCTCGACGTGGTAACCAACAACAAAATAATGGAGTATTTGATAACGCTGATGTTAGAAGAATATACGCTAGAATAAATTCAAAACAATATCCAGAACGAGCGATAGAATGTAATTTTACAGATAATGATAATAAAAAATATTACTAGACCGTACATGTATTTACTAGACGCAATGCAAAAATATCAAGATGCTGGAGATGGATCTCAGATATCATTAGAGGAATTTCGTACACTTTTATCCAATATTTTATTTCGATGTTAGTAAACATAGCGAGCGAAATGCCGACGGCACAGCTGATATTGAAATTACTTGGACACTAGGAGCAGTTCCAGCTGCACCATTTTATGCATATGCATTAGTAATAAGCGATAGATTTGTTACAATTGACTCAATCAGCGGTAAAAAGACAGTCCAAGTTTAATCCGTAATCGTTATATAAATGACAAAATATATTGTAAAAGAAATATATTTAACTGATGGTCAAGTTAAAAAATTATTGACCGATGTTGCAAAAAAGAGGCAGGTATCATTAAAAATAAAACACAAATCTGATGGTACTTTAACAAAATTAATGTTAACCAAACAACAATTAAATAAGCATAACCGCGGCAAACCTTTCGTTTTAAATTTAAGTGCTGCACAAATAACTGTGATGGCAAAACAGGTTGGTTTCTTCGGTCCAGCACTATCTGCAATAGCTAGAACGTTAATACCAAAACTTTAACCAGCGCTTGGTACATTAGGATTAGCAGCAGCGTCTGGAGCAGTATCTGGCGCAACGAAAAAGGCAGTTGAGGGTAGTGGAATAAAGAAAATTTTTGTCTAAAGATAAATATAATGCCTAATGCAAAGCATCGGCGAAAAACAACCAAAAGAAAAACAACGACGAAAAAAAAGACACGACCGAGGCGAAAAGGTGGATTTATTCCAATAGCTCCATTACTAGCAGGATTGGCGGGAAGTCTATTGCCAGGTATATTAGGACGAGGACTAATCTTACCAGGAACAAAGAGATGAAGTCCGCCGCGTTAAGTAACTTTGATATACTTGACAAACTAAAAAAACTAAAAATTTTCATGGAGTTTATTCTAAAGATGAACTTCTGACGATTCCATCGTCAGAGACGCAAGCGTCTTCAGGTTCGTGCGTTATAAATATACAAGATTTCAATGACGGATCTGGTACACATTGGGTAGCTGTTTGTGATAACAATTATTTTGACTCATTCGGAATTGCACCAAGTGATGCAATAAAAAAAATATATGAGTAAAAATAAATAATAAATTATTCGTCTAATCAAATTCAACCAGTTGTAACTTCCGCTTGTGAATATTATTGCGTAATGTTTATTAAACAAATGACCGAAAGTACAGATTTTTTAAAGTTTATTTTGCAATTTGATAAACAACCTTCTCATGCTAATGATGAGATTGCATTGAACTTTTGCAAAAGTTTTATCTAAACTCACTGATATACAATGTCAACATATTGTCTTAAGTGTAAAACTAAAATACAAAATATAGACGAAAAAACAGAAAGAAAAAAAAAAAATGATAGAATGATGTTGAAAAGTATTTGTGCAATCTGTGGAAAAAGAAAAAGTATGTTTTTAAAGAAATTATCGACACCGCTAACAAATTTGACCGGAGCTGGTTATCCAGAAATTATTTTAATAGACGCTTAATAAATAAATGACATGCGAGTGCGATTGTGATAGAGATTTATGTCTTGAGCAAAATAAAATTGTTACATATTGTCAGAAATGCAACAACAGAGAAATAATTGGTTTTGGTATAGATATACATAAATTAATTGGCAAATTGCCGAAACCAAAAGGCGGTTGGACATTGCCAGGCCATAAATATACTGGACCTTATAATCCTCTTGATAAGCAACTTGACGAAAACGATAATCTGCTGCCAGGACAAGAGCCTTACATTCAAGTTGATGCAATAGCAATGCGCCATGATATCTGCTACAGAGACATTGAACGTCCAGACAATGAACAAAACAAACATAGCTGCGATAAAGTAATGTTAGACAAACTTTGTGATATGAAACCTGTAAATATGCGAGAACGTGTTGACCGAAGGCTGGTTCAGGGTTTTATTGGAGCAAAATATAAATTAGGTCTCGGTAAAGAATTATATGATGATCTTGCCTCGAAGACGCTAGCGTCTGAGCTACACAAACCTAAAAAAAAATTTCCGCGACGTAAAGTTGTCGCAAATGCCGTTGATGATATCTGGGCGATAGATTTAGTTGATGTCTCAAATCTTGCTCAGTTTAATGATAACAAGAGATATCTTTTTAATGTTGTAGATGTTTTTAGCAAATACGCGTTTAGTATACCCGTTTCGGATAAAACAGGGACATCGATGATTGATGCATTAAAACAAATTATTGTTAACACGGAAGGAAAACCAAATAGAATCTGGACTGATCATGGAGCAGAATTTTTTAATAAAAAATTTGAACAGTTTTTAGAGCAAAATAACATTAAAAAATATGTCACAGGAAATGAGGGAAAAATCGTCATCGTTGAAAGATTTAATCGCTCGCTCAACGAAAAAATCTATAAATAATTAACAGCTAAAAATACAAGTAAATATATTGACAATTTACAGAAAATTGTTGACGAGTATAATAACACGAAACACAGATCCTTTTCGCTAGGCGAAAGAAAAGTATTTCCAAACAACGCGATTGCAAATCCAATATTAGCAAACGAAAATATGTACCGCAGGCATAAATTTAAAGTTGGTGATAAAGTTAGAATTTCTCTGACGAAAAAAAACATTTGAGAAAGGATATACTCATGCTTGGAGCGAAGAAGTATTTATTGTTGATAAAGTACTTTTAACAATACCAGTAACATACTCGTTGAAAGATTTATTAGGTGAACCTGTAACTGGTAGTTTGTACGAGCAAGAACTTCAGAAAACAGAACAAGATATATTTGTTATTGAAAAAGTTATTAAAAAGCGCGGCAACAAAAGTTTAGTCAAATGGCGAGGGTATAGCGATAAATTTAATAGCTGGTTACCAACTAAATCTATAATGATCGAATAATGTTATTATAAATTTCTTCGTATTTTATTAGTACGAATTTACATTTTACTGGTTTACATAAAGAAATTAAATGTAATTTTCTTGCATCATCGATTGGCATTAAATTAAATATTTTAACAAAAATAAAATCGTATTTTATATTTCTTTGTTGTCCAGTTATTTTTACGTCTAAAAAGGGTTTTATAAGTTGCCAAAATATCTGATGCTCTGTGATAGCAAAATTAAATTTTATTATTTTTTTAACAATATGATACTTAACATCATATCGTCCAGTTGTTGGTCTGCTTAAATTCTTTTTGCTAACAACAACATTATCTTCATCTTCGTCGTCATAGTTATGCAAAATATCATTTTCAGCATAACCAGCAAATCTATCATTAGAAATATGTTCTAATGTAAAATTTAAAACAAAATCTCCCGAATATAGTTCAGTTAGTCTCTCAGTTAAGTTCATTATAATATATCTTTATCTAATTAATAAATAATAAGATGTTTGGAGACATAAAATATCATCAAAGAGTTAATATACTAAATCACAAAGAATTAGCTGAAGCAATTCGAAATTGTTTGTTGGGACATAATTTTTATTTTGTTGATGTTATGATAAGATTAGGCGAATTTGACAAATTTTTATTAACAGCAGCAGAAAAAATAAAACTTGATACAAATAAAATGATGACATTACGATTTAATCGAGATGATATTATGGAATTTAGTCATGACTGTCTTACTCGAAATGATCTAGAAAATATCATTAGTTATCGTATTTAAAATTAAATCTATCAAATGTCAACATTGACGTTGTTGATTTTCTTACATTATCAGCTACAAATTTTACTGCACGTGAATTAATTTTATGATATTTTGCCGCAGCTGTTATTGATCTAAATTTTATTTTTCTCCAGGTTCTAAATTTATTGAAACAACTGATCTTTTTGGATTTTTAAAATTAGAACCGTCAAAACCGGCTCCACGTCTTGTGTTTTCTTTTGGCGTAACCAAATCTAAATTTTCCACACGATTATCTGTTTTAATACCATTTTTATGATCAATAACTAAACTATTAGGTATTAGTCCGTTAAAAGTTTCAAAAACAAAATGGTGTGCTCTATAACCAACAAAATCAGTTTTAGTTCCAATACATTAACATTAAGATATCCGTTATTTTGTAAACTTCCAACAACTTTTTTTGTTTTTTTATGTCGAATAATTCCTCGATCATTTGTCTCATATAGATCAAGCACTGGGTGAATTTGAAATTCATTTTGTAATGCTAAATTTTCAATATTATCATCGTTATCTGCTCCATTTACTCGATAAACTCGCTGTCCTTTTGGAATATCGTCGGAAAGTAAAGTATAAATAAAATCTTTTCTAAACATTTTAATTCTTTCTGCATCATCACCTTTTACTGAAATTATCATTCCAGCTGGCGTTGGTGTGCCAACAGATTTTTTAGATGCTATGTTAATAACAGAACCTAGTGCATTTGCACAATATAAGTTGTACTTGGGGTGTACGTGATAAAATTCTTGCTCTTCCGCCATCATTCTCAAATATCTCAAAATTTCTGTCATTATTCTACAAGGATTTCATATCTCTAATTAAAAAAAAAATTCAATTAAATATAAAATATTACTATACATATAATGTTAAAATTGCGAGATATTGCTAAAAAGAGTATTATCAAATCTGAAAAAATTGCTACAGCATTTTCCGGTTACGATAATAGTTACAAACTTCATGATCAAAATATTTTAGCAAATTTTAACTCCACAAGTTTATTTCATCTTTTGCAACCTGTTATATTAAAAGAACTTGCATCTCATAAAAGTATCAAACTTATAGTCCAATATCATACGATTTTATCAAAGTTACATGCAGTTGAGGATGTACTTGATGTAATTTTTGAAAGAAAAAGTTTCGACAGCGAAATTTCAAAACCATATCTAACAGCTAAATCAAGAAAAATATTAACTCGAACAAACATTGCCATGGTCGCCGATGAAAGACATCAAGAAATAAAAAATTAGAACAATTTACAGCATCAGGATTGGGTTGGAAATTTGAAATGATAAAAGAAGTTTTATTTCACACAGCAAAATATAACGTGCTTCGCGGTAGTTTATACGTCGATCTCCCTCAAAAAATTAAAAACAAAAAATGCTGTATAGATATTAAAAACAATGATGACAAATGTTTACAATGGTCAATTTTATCTGCAAAACATCCTCAGCGTGATCACCCCGACAGAACTGGAAAGTATTTGCCATACAAAGACGAACTAAATTTTAATGGCATTGACTTTCCAGTTACAGAAAATCAGATACCAAAGTTTGAAAACCAAACTAATATTTCAGTTAATATATTTGGTCTTGACGAGTGTGAAAACGTTTATCCGAGATATATCTCAGAAAAAGCTTCGCAATCAACAATAAACTTGCTGTTTTTTTAGAAATCATTACGTTTTAATAGAAAACTTTAACGGCCTAGTTGGCAGACAGTATAGTAAAAATAAAAAATAAAATTATTTCTGTTATAGATGTCTGCAGGGTTTTTCTGGCGATGGAATACTGCAAGAGCATCTCAAATACTGTGTCAACGTTCAAAGAATAACTATGCCTGGCGAAAAAGAATAAATATTAAAATTTAAAAATTATGATCATAAACTAAATATTCCTTTTGTTATTTATGCTGATTTCGAGTGTCTACTAGTTCCTGTGGTTGGAGCCGAAAATAATCCAAATAAATCCAGTACTAGAAAAATACAACAGCATATTCTTTGCGGAGTAGCTTATAAAGTAGTTTGTTGCGCTAACGATAAATTTTCAACTCCAATAAAATTGTACAGAGGTAAAAATCCGGCCGTATGGTTACTAAAAAATGTAATAGACGAAGTTAATAAAATTTCTAACAGATTATTTAAAACAGCTCCAATGAAAATAACGTCTAAACAACAACTTGATTTTGATGAGGCAGTTAATTGTCATATTTGTGAAAAGTTGTTGGTAGACTCCAACGGAGTCCGTGATAAGGTGCGAGATCATTGTCATTTGACCGGCCAATATCGTGGAGCAGCTCATGACAGTTGCAATTTAAAATTTCATGCACCAGATTTTATTCCTATAGTTTTAAATAACTTTCGTGGCTATGACAGTCATATCATTGTAGAAGCTTTTGGTGATGAAAATATTAAGTCTAAACTAAAATTAAACAATACAATAAAATGTATTCCAAACAATTTTGAAAAGTATATGTCGGTGACGCTCGGTAAATTACGTTACGCTACAAGCGCCGGTAGCAATTTCGCTAACCTAAAAAGTTGTTTTGGTGAAAACTATATCAATTTGACAAAAAAGGTATCTTTCCGTACGAGTATCTCGACGATTGGAGCAGATTTGATGAAACTTCTCTTCCTGAAAAAGATAAATTCTACTCGCAACTCAAAAATGAAAATATCACAGATGACGAATATAAATATGCACAAGATATTTGGAATAAATTTAGTTGTAAAACATTTGGTGATTATCACGACCTATATTTAAAAACAGATGTATTATTACTAGCAGATGTTTTTGAGAGTTTTCGTCGAGTAAGCTACAGCAATTATGGACTAGATCCTTGTTGGTATTATTCTGCCCCAGAATTGTCTTGGGACGCTCTACTAAAAACAAGTAAGATAGAACTGGATCTCCTAACAGATGTTGATATGTTTAACTTTATTGAAAAAGGTATCAGAGGCGGAATTAGCGTTATAACAAAACAATATGCAGTAGCTAATAATAAATATCTGACAAATTATGATAAAATCTCCCATCTAATCATATTATTTATCTAGATTGTGTGAATTTGTATGGATATGCGATGTCAGAGCCAATGCCTTGTGGTGGATTTCATTGGATAACTCCAGATCAATTTCTAAGAGAAACTGAAAAAGATTTACCTAGAAAAATTAATAATGATTTTTCCGATATTTCATACTTTGTTGAAGTTGATCTAGATTATCCTAGTTCGTTACATGATCTACATAACGACTACCCGCTTTGTGCAGAGTCAATGATGATTGATTATTGTTTATTATTGTTAAATAAAAGAAATTACGTTATGCATTACAAAAATTTAAAACAAGCAGTAGATGCTGGACTAATTCTGAGAAAAGTCCATCGCGTGCTAAAGTTTAATCAGTCGAGGTGGATGGCAAATTATATTGACTTAAATACGAAACGTCGTGCTGTGGCTAAAACCGAATCTGAAAAAAACTTTTTCAAGTTAATGAACAACTCGGTGTTCGGTAAGACGATGGAGAATATTTGAAAGCGAGTTTCGATAGAAATTGTTAATGACATAAATCGCAGAAATAAATTAGTGAACGATGATGGTTTTGTTAGGATGAAAATATTTAATGTAAATCTTGTTGCAATACAACGACGAGGACAAATTTAAAGTTAAATAAACCGATTTATGTTGGTGCAGCTGTACTTGATATATCAAAGTGGCTGATGTACGATTTTCACTATAATTTTGCCAAAAAGCAGTGGCTAGATTCAGAGTTGCTATTTACTGATACAGATTCGCGAGTTTATAATATAAAATGTGAAGATGTCTATCACGATATTTACAATAAAAAAAATCTATTTGACTTATCAGAGTATCCAGCATGTAGTGGATTTCAAGATAATTCGAATAACAAAGTTATTGGAAAAATGAAAGATGAATTTATGTTTATGCCAGTTAGGGAATTTGTCGGACTAAAGAGTAAAATGTATGCTGTCATATTAGATGACAATAAACTTACAAAAAAGCAAAAGGTATTCCTCGAGGATATGTGAAAAAGATGATGAAATTTGATGATTCTAAAGCAGCGTTAAACAATAATGTCAGTTTTATCAAAACAAATGTTATCAGAACAAATCATCATAAACAATTATAAAACGTGGATTAAGTAATTTTGATGATAAAAGGTATTGCAGAGACGGAATTAATACACTAGCACTTGGACATTATGCAAGTAATTTTGTCTAAACATCAGAAATAATGTTTGAAAATTTAACATTAGTCGATGGAGTTAATAGCAAAATAAAAAAAATAATGGTTAATAACCAGCAATTATCATTTGAATTTAACGATGAAATTTCAGGTATTTGTTTTAGTAAATTTGACAGAATCAAACTCTCCCTTATCAGATCAGACGATAGCAAATATTTTAATTGTCTCCAAAGTTTGCGAGACAAGCTTGCGCTAAAGTATGACAATTTTCATAATCCGATCAGCCAGCAACAGTATACAAAAATTAATATAGACTTAGACCGGTCGAAGGTTGTTGTAAAAGGTAGTAAGTATCTTCTCAGTAAGATAGCAATGAAAGAACTATTTGAATGTCGTCGAAACGTAACCGGTAAAATTAAATTTTATTTTGTATTATTATGACAATAAATCATACTTAATAACGAATGTTGAAACATTGTTCATTGGTCAAGGAATATAACTCTGTATCAGAACTGCATTTCCTCAACACGAAACCCATGAAGAAGGCTAGCCCTATCTGTTTTTAAAAGGGAGATAATACTGTTCCAGCTAAGTTTAAAATCTTTTGTAGTTATCGAACATAGCATATACTGCAACATTTGCTTTGTATTTTTTTATATTTTTTTGGGGGGGGGGGGCTAATAAATGTATAGAGCTGTATCAACAAAAATCTGATAGTAATTTTAAGACCTAAATCCTGGTGGCAGTACTGTATTTGCCGAAATGATAGCAATTCCTCTTGCATAAATGTTATTAAATAGCCTTATATAAACCATTACGTAAAAACCCATTTATACAGAATATTTATTAATTCTCTGCAGAGTCTGTTCGTAATGGTATAGCGGCTGTGTAGTCATTCAAACCACTCGTTGACATTATTGATTAGTATCCTTGGCAACGGTTGATCTATATACAGCCTCTGTATTCAGCCAACATTAGGATTTCGTTTTGCTGTACAAACAGATTTATATAAAAAATATCTTTTGATCAAAAATCATGTATTTTCTCGTTTTATTTATAATAACGCTTTCAGAATCAGAAAATGTAATGCAAAATTTCATATTTTCAGAATCAGAAAATGTAACGCTGTTTGGTAACTACATGATAATTTTTTTAACATGTACTTATAACTGAATTTCATAGCTCAGTGTTAGAATGTTGGATTCTCATACTGACGCCCTGAGTTCGGTTCCCGTCACGGACAAAATCGACGGGTAGGCTCTGGACTGCCATCGCTATTTTTAAAAAGATGGAGAGCTTCGCTCCAAGGATTTAATGACCTCTCATCACGTTCAACAACGTGGTGAGTGCGTTTTGCATTTACCCCGGGGTTTGATTTGGTGGTGGTGGGGTGGGTGGGTCATTAAATTCGCAATATGAAGCTCTCTAAAATAAACATTACCGTATGTAAGCTCTCTACCTCATTTGAAGGGTTACCCACACAGGAACATTCAGAAAGAGTGTTTGCCAAAAAGAAAAGTCTAGTGGGGTGCCCCATAAACGTCATAAGAGAGACAATAATGTAAGGACCCCACCGAAAGGCACAAAGGCAATGAAGGGGCCCCAATGGAACGGTAACCACTTACTACAGTAATGTTTATTTTTGTATTTTTTTGTATATATAAA